>UELU01113607.1:0-42613 GCA_900490025.1 Megastigmus dorsalis | reverse complement strand
AATTTTAGAGACACGTTCACTCTCGCATATTCTCAGAACAGCAGCATGAGAGAGGAATCCATGCAGTTACAGGAAGAACATCTCTCTCAAAGCAGGCAGCAAATGAGAGAGGAAACACCAATGGAGGGCGCTCATCGGAGCGCCACGTAACAGTCAACATATGACAGACGGACCGGAGACCATGCTGATCCAAGCCATATATGGAACTTAAAGTTCACAGCGACCAAGGCGAGGACGTCGAATCTTTCCTGAGAAGATTCGACGAAAACGCGCGTGCAGCAAGATTCACGGAAGGAGACATGCTGGCGTCCCTTCCGTGCGTATTAACAAAAATTGCTGGAATTTTGCCAAGCGATACGCAGAAGGTTCAGCTGTACGCACAATAAGCAAGAACGATTGAGAGACGACATCAGGAGTCGTTTCCAACACGAAGAGGAAATAAGCAGTCGTTACGTGACATTTGGAATGCATGTTACGAGAAATTCGACCAAGGATGTCGAGAAGAGAGGAGATAGATACAATATACCTAAATTTATTACTTCCTCTCAAACGATTGGTCCGCAGAGATGAATGCGACACCATCGACGACCTGATGGATCGGTGCGCCAAGGCATAATACGTTCTGGAGAGAGAGAAAGGTGACAGAACACCTCTCTCTCCGAGCAAAGCAGTGATGCCGGCAGCAGCTTTCAAGCCGAAAGGAGACAAAGCGGCGAAAATCATCCCGAATATTAAGGTGGCAGCAGCAGAACTGCCACAACAACCAAAACCAGAAAAGAAGCAAAAAGTGCTATCGAGCAGCACCTTGCAAGATCTAGTAAAAATGCTCACGAGCCACTTAGACAAGACGACCGAGACGATCGTCAAAGCAGACCGTGAGGCACAAAAGCCGAAACAGAGTGGCGGAGGGAGGCCACCCTCCCTACAAGGCAACAAAAGAAGCCCACAGAGGGGCCAATTCAAGGGATATAACCAGAACAGCCAATACAGAGGGCCAAATGGCCAGAATGGACAAAATGGCAGAAACGGCAAAGGAAATGGTTACAGGAGAGAACCATTCAGGTGTTATGGCTGTGGCAAGGAAAATGTAGACAGAAATGCCCAGTCTGTTCGGGAAACGGACAGAAGGGAGAGTAGATGAGGTCGTTATCAAGTGATTCACCAGGAGGAAACGAAAAATTTGGTCAACAGATGGAAACGAACCTGGAAGCCAGATGGTGGCTACAGGTGGAAGTGGGTAGTTTCCTCTTCCGCGCTCTGTACGATACAGGCACATCCATCACAGTGATGGGCCCGATTGGATTGCAGCCCGCGAGTGCATGCAATCGGAAATTGATGACAAGCGAGTACGCAGGTGCGAAACTCGCAGGTGGCAGCAGCAGCGTCATCGCTGGCTGTGTGAACTTGTCATTCACAGTCGGTGGAGTGACGAGGGAGATCAAGGTATCGATCCTCCCCGCACTCGAAGCGGAGTGTTACTTGGGCGCGAATTTCATGAAAGAATTCGGCTCAGTACATGATCTGCGCACAAACGAATTGACATTAGCAGATGCGAATTTCAAAATCGAGGTTCAATTAGCTGCCGTAACTGAGAGCGGCATTTCTCCCGTTTGTTCTGTTGGTCTCGACAACGTGACCGCAGAACAACGCGCACAAGTAGAAGAACTTGTGTGCAGTGAAATAGGAGACGAACCGAGCACTTTGGAGTGCACGTCGTGGGTAAACCACAAAATTGATGTTGGAGATGCTCGCCACATCAAACAACGGTATTACCCGTACTCGTGGCCGCGGCCGCGCGCTTTATAAGGAAAGATGCAAAAAAAAACCTTCATCAGCCATATCTCGAAAATCATTAAACGTAGCTAAAGAGGACTAGGAACAAAAAAGTTTCTAAATAAAAAAATACAAATTTTAAAATAAAGTTCAGCTTCCTACGATGTTTCGGTTCGCAGATATAACCTTTTAAACAATTAATTAGTTTATAACTTTTTATCGACCACTTTTTCGGCCGGGAACCCTCGAAATTCGGATTCAGCATAAAAAAATACGTGTAGAAAACTTGGGTTCTCGCGGGGACCTAAAATGGCCACGGGATGTTTGGTCGGCGCCTAGACTACATTGGGTCGAGCGCTTGTGCCTTTTTCTGATACCTTCGTGAATATCGGTGTTGCACTGGACAATATATTAACGTGGAAACTGCAGGCTGATCAAATTACAAAAAAAGTAAATGAAGCCCTGTATAGCCTGCGGTTTAGTAGACCATATATGTATTACCGAGAGATTATGTAGAAGGCTGGTTAAAGATCTAGTTTTACTATATTTGGACTACTGCGCTGTAATGTATCTCGATGAGTTTGACGAGCTGAAAATACGTTTACAAAAACTGAACAATACATGTGTGCGATTTACATACGGTGTTAGGAAGGATGAGCACATTACTTCCTATAGAAAGCAACTGGGATGGTTGCGTATTAATACTCGGAGGATGTATTTCGCCGCCATTCTTATGAATCCAGTTATTCGACTTAAAGAGCCTACGTATTTAGCGGCATTTTTTCAGAAACATCAGTGCAAGAGCACTAGCAGGAGTGAAGCACAAGAATTCTCAGTGCCAAGCATGCGTACGGAAACTGCTGTGCTATCTTTCCAGGTTCAATGTGCGCGATCTGCGAAATCTGCGCAACATTCCATCTTTGCACGGATTTAAGGCGGCGGTCCTTAAACACCGCCTTGAACTCGATCCTTAGTCACCCAGAGACTAAGCCTATGATCATAGCTCGTTAACGTATTTGGGCTATTAAATACAAAAATGAAGACTTACATCATACACTTGAGGTAAACAGATGTATTTATTATAACATATTTTGTTTTGTCCCTTATACAAGTGTGAGTATACTTATTAGCGTGAGTGTCTTTATGACTGATTGTATTATTAACATAAGACGCTCTGTGATATTATGTATAGGCTTAACAAATCTTTTAACACTGATTAAGACTGATTAACCCTTTAACGTCACAATTCCTTTGTTTGAGAACACTGACTGAGTAAATGAACAACTATGAAAGCGATGGAATTTTTTCATGAAAATTCATACCCCACTATTTTCGAGGGTGCTCTTTCAGATACCGGCGCCAAAATTTTAAAATTTTTCCAATTTTCAAAAAAATTTGTAATTTCAATTGAAAAAAACGCTGTTTTTCTCGTAATATTTTTTTTTTCAATCAAAATTTTCGATTCGTTTTGATATGCGAGAGCAGCTAAATCCTTCACAGACCGTGCATTTTTTGCCTAACTTTTCAAATGGTACCCATAGGATTTTCAAATTCAAGATGGCGGACTCAAAATGGCGGTTTAAAACCGGTGAAAAATTGGAAATTCCAAAAAATCCGTATTTTTTACCTATTACTTGTAGCTTTGTTAAACTATATGACGCAAATCGATAGTATAAAATGTAATCTGCCATATTTAATGATTTTATAATAAATAAACAATCATTAATTGCCGTACCTTCCCAAAAATACGATATGGCAGATTACATTTTATACTATCGATTTGCGTCATATAGTTTAACAAAGCTACAAGTAATAGGTAAAAAATACGGATTTTTTGGAATTTCCAATTTTTCACCGGTTTTAAACCGCCATTTTGAGTCCGCCATCTTGAATTTGAAAATCCTATAGGTACCATTTGAAAAGTTAGGCAAAAAATGCACGGTCTGTGAAGGATTTAGCTGCTCTCGCATATCAAAACGAATCGAAAATTTTGATTGAAAAAAAAAATATTACGAGAAAAACAGCGTTTTTTTCAATTAAAATTGCAAATTTTTTTAAAATTGGAAAAATTTGAAAATAATGGCACCGATATCTGAAAGAGCACCTTCGAAAATAGTGGGGTATGAATTTTCATGAAAAAATTCCATCGCTTTCATAGTTTTTCATTCACTCAAAGTCAGTGTTCTCAAAAAGTGCAATTGTGACGTTAAAGGGTTAAGTAAGTAAGCTTGTGATATCATAATAAGAATAAGTGCAGAATAGTAATTACAATAGACTGATCTGAAAAATGTATGAATTGTAAAAAATTATGTAACACTATTTTTGTAAACTTTTACAAATAAACGAATATCTATTTTTCTCGCTGCCTAGAATTTGTCGTGGTCAAGCTAAGTGCGCGAGACTATCAGCCTTGCAATACAAAGGTGTCCCATATTCGCAAGTCATTGTGATCAGACAAGTCTCACGCAACTTGAGTCTTCGTCATAGAACAAACATCTTCCTTCGATTTTTGTGGTTTTAGCATGCTCAGCATGCTTATTTTATTAACGTTATCTAATTTTGCTTAAAATTAACGTTGACCCCCCCCCCTCCAAAAAAATAATATTATAATAATTATTTAAGTACCTTGTGCGAGTCGCGCGCGATAATGCTTGAGGAAGATGTTTGTAGCTTGAGATAGTATATTATTCCACGATATAAACATCATCCAAAAAACATATTCTCGCGATGTTCGTACATGGTACTTAAACAAGTTTTCATTTCTGGCAAGGACGTATAAGGATTTTTAAAAACTTTTAATAAAACCTTTTGTAAACTATAAAAGTCTTTGGTGCAACGCAATACAGTACAACGCACAGCTACACGAAATTAACAGTGTGTGACGATTATTTTCTATTGCAACGCCTTACTGTTGTACTATTTTACCTGATAACATGTGCCTTGCGTGGTTAGTCGAAAAACAACCGCGGACGATTGCTCTTAGGTTGTATTAAATTCAATACAGACCAGGAGTCTTAGTCGAGGAGGTTATATTCCATGCCGATACAGTCCAGGAGCTCCTCGTGCGTATACCACCTATTTACGTAACAAGTCCCCTCCGCCGGTAAAAAGTCGAATACGTCCACCTGGGATGAAAATAATTCTATACATATAAAAATATAAATGATGACACTTGTTTTTATATACAAATTATGGAAAGTTGAAAACCGTTAATATTTTAATTGAATTTCACAGCGGGCTACTCGGAGGATTCAGATTACACTTCTGACCTGAATTATCCCGTGGGTGGACAGGGGGCAAACAGCTCGGCGTCGCAATTCCGTACAGCTGCAAATCAATTGGCAACTCCACAGCGCTCTTTGGAGACGTCTAGGGAGAACAGTTATGAGCGCGATGACCAACAGGTAAATGCTAAATACATATGCATGTAATAACTATACTTATATCTAACCTGAAATCTAAGTTAACGAAAACAAAATATTTTTGCGATAGTGTCACATTTGTTTTTTACTTATACAATTTGGGTAACAGAGACAATGGATTGTTATAATATAACGAAATATAGGTAATGAACACTTTATTTTTTCGTAAAATAGCTTATGAAAATACTGTGTACCAAAATACCAGTAATTTTGCCTCACTCACAATTTTTGTTTATTTTTAATGATTTCCTTAGTTTAATTTAATGTGTTTAATTCTTTGCAATACTTATTATAGGTCTTGTAGCCTTTATTTTGCTGCTTTTTACAGATTTAATTATCTAAACCCATTTCTTCCCAATCGACCATTTTATAGTCGATTTTTATAATGTATTTCTGATTTTTCATCAAATACAAACGGCCGATTTGAAATTTTCCAATGGAATTTTCAAAATTCTGACTTCAGAATCGTAAAGAGCGGACAATTTTACTTCGGAAAAGTGCTATTGGTTATTACTATTTTTTTTTCGACAATTTTTTAGGCAAAAACCAATCGACTATAAAATGGTCGATTGGGAAGAAATGGGTTAAACAAAATTATATTTTTAATTCAGTATATTTTTAATACTTCTTAAGTCCTCGAATCATCGCAAAAGTGAAATAAACAGAGAATTTTTGCTGATTATATTCCATGAAGATCGATAATTTCACCTTTCCCAGTTTAAAATTATATTTTTTTTTTTAATAATACTTGTTGGTTGTTAATATTCATTTTTGAGATCATTATAATGATACAATAGACAGTTTAATTTAAAAGATGAGAATATTTTTAGAGAAACAGTTATATTCTGTAAGTATTTCCTTATATTTTGAAACTTTTTATTTTGTAGATATTGCAAAATATTCTACAAAATACAAGCTATGAAACAGACATGATTTTTGACTCCTTAGCAAAGATGAACAATAGATATTTTGTCTTATTTATTCGATACTTTCTGTTTTCCTATTTCATCCGGTAGTCAACTACTATATTCAAATTTTTTATGGCTTACCATGACACGGTTTATAGGTTTATTACTAATCTTTAGAGTAATATGTTGGAACACTATTAACACTATTAACGTATGCCAATAACTCAATTATTTACGTAATTCTGTGTTTGTCAGTATCCCAACCCAATTCTTCGTGTAATGGCGCGTATGATTATTAACATAACCCAATTCCCTATTATAAAATATTACGTATGGTCATTAATCTATTACCATATGGTGGTTCCGCACCATCGAGTGACTCCAAGATAGGATGGCACCCATGGCTTGATTAGGTTATCAGTCCTACTCAAGTTGCCCACTGCTGTGTGTTGAGACCTGCTGCTTGTCGCTGGGTCTCACCAACCACTCGCGCCTGCGCATACCATTCACTAAGAGTTCATCCACACATCGGTACATCTCGCTCATATCGACAGTAAAAGAAGAAAGAATAAGCTCTTTCAAGCGAGAGTTTTTCCTTTATATTGCTAGCCCCACTCTTACGGGCGTGTAAGGTAAAAGCCCCAATACGCGGACACATTCTAATATGATAATATATAAACTACACTTTGAGAAATAATAAGCAACGTTTTTAGAAAATTTAAAATTTCACTATTGATTGGCCGTCTATTTTACTAATTTATGCAACAAGAAATTCATTTTCACGCTTATTTATACTAAAAAAGTAAGTTTGAAAAATGTATACAATGTTCCTAAACTCGGACACCATTTGCTGAACTGGGAGCAATACTTGGACAGCGCTCTGACCCTAAACTTGGACCATGTAAATTAAATGTATTTAAATGTGTCCGGCCGTAGGGTATTACCGTTTAAGTAGGAGGTATATCATGACAATGGTTTAGCTATGACACATAACCTCAATACTTTTAAATTGGTATTCTAGTAAATTAAAGACTCAAATTAACACAAAATCAACTTAATCATAAAGTTAATAGCTTAAGCAATGCTAATAAACTAATTTTTTTTCTTTATATTAATATGTAATAGTAGTTAAATAATGCTGTCCAAGTAATGAGTCTAACTTTCAGCTTGTCCACGTATTGGATCTTTTACCTTAGTTTTGATCAGATGTCGCGCATATGTGTTCTATACGATTTAAAACTGTATACGTACTTCACAAACACGAAATGTTCTCGTTTAGGGAAAAAGAAAAATGGGTTTAACGTTGAATAATGAAATGTAAGTATTTCTTCTTCACCATACATTATCATTTAACACTCTTAGTATTTGTTTATTTATTTGCCAGATAAATTTACAGAAATAAAATATTACATAGTAAATCCTTTAAGAGGGAAACTGAGTTACATATGTATACATAAGCTGGCAAAGAAAACGATACCAGATTCTTAAAATCTAAATAACTTAATACTAAAATTTGTCCATATTATTTCATTTACTTGCTTTTACGAGCCTTTATCCGCTAAAAAGAATTTTTTGTTTCAATTGAGAAAAGAAACATTTCATATTTACGAAAATTTCTATAAAGCAATGCCGAAAGAAGAGTTGAACAAGTACTATAACGCAATACAATACACCAACACAGCAATAGTTTTAAGTATGGTATGAAATTGTGTAACGGCAAAGTGCCTTTTATGCATGTGCAGTGGATGGCAGTGGTAGATGGAGCCATATCACAATGGTGATTTTTTTTTAAACGTGAATGATTTTATACATTTTTATAATTAAAACTTAAATATGTGTGAAATTTTCTAAAAAGCCTAATATTTTACTTTCTCATTGTTTATATCATCTAAATTAACTTTAAATTAATAGAATATAACTAATTAAAGGAAAATCAAATAATAGAAATATATTTATTTAAGTATTAAGACTAAAAACTGAATATGTTAAAACTTGAATACTCGGCATATATCTCAACAATACGTTAAATTTCAGAAATTAAGCAAGATCTCCTTCTGAAACTCTGAGGAATACCTTCTTGTATCTCATATAGAAAAACATATTATAGGACAAAAGTTGGTAGAGAATTTCTTTATGCAAACAATAAAACACTTTTTTTTAATAAATACAATTTTCTAGAAAGCTTAATATCATCTAAATTAGATTTGAATTATTCGAGCATGCACAATTTTGAATATCAATGATACTTGAGAAAAATTTAAGATTATTATTATTTCAAAAATATATTTGTTAATACGTTTGAAATTTTTTGTCACCTTTTCTATCGTTTTATGCCATATTTTAATAAACGAAAGAGCTACGACAACTGTTTTCAGCTTAAATAAACATGTTTAGTTCATTCTTCTCACATTGCAATTAATTAAAAAAAATAATAGAAAAGGAAGATTGCCTCGCCGCAGTAGGTAAATTTGTTGCTCTGCGTAAGCCACGTGTACAGTCATCGTAGAGGATCGTTCGAAGCCGCAGATTTCCCTTCACCGACGCGTATAGTCTTCCCTGTAGACGATAGGCTAGTGGAAACATGCTTATGATCGTTATAGTAACGAGTTAATAGTTTTAAAAACAAAAGTGTGATTTGAGGAGAAGCGGACGAGGCAGTGTGATATTTTTCTTCATTCTTCACCTAGGCACGAGAGAAATCGCATCAACCTTATCTAATCGCTCTTATCAATAAAAGAAAAAAATAATTCAGTCTACGTTGTTTTCTGAGAAACTTATTTTCGCGATTGATAATACTGAGCCAATTAGCTCGTGAAGATACGCCGCACCAATAAGAGGTCACAGAGCTACGCTGCACCAATCAAAGCTCGCGAAACAGCCGCAGCGCTACCTCGCGTGATAGCAACACTTGTTATAGTGGTAGAAGGAGTATAACACAAGGGAGCGCCTCTCTCCGGAAGAATCATTGAGTTGAACAAGCTTAATAGGCAACATCGAGCATTAACATCCAAGTGAAAAGTAACATTCAATTGATTTTCTAAAAGATTATTTAGAAAAGTTGAAGTGTATATATATATATATATATACATGGCGGAGTCGCTGATGCTGGCGACATACAACGATGGATCGTCTTGTGCTGAGTTGAAGGATTGTCTTCGAGCAGGTGAAGGATTGGAAACAGATCAAGGGGCTCCTGTGACTCAGGACGATATAAAGTTCGCGTTTAAGAAAAACATTAGAACTGGTCTCATCAGAACGTTAAACATTTGCACATTCTTCCAGAAGATTGCAAAGATTTTACAACAATAGCTCTCCTTGAAGGTAGATACCATTCTTGCTGCGGAATAAATAATCGTCAAAGACAACAAAGCGGTATGTGAAGTGAAGTATTTCAATTCAAAGGACGAATCGATCTATAAGATAATCGAACATGCTACTTTTTGTTGAGCGACGTATTCGAAGTGGTATAAACCAATGTTCCAACAGATACGCCGAGGCAAACAATAAGTATATGAGTAAGAAATACAACGGGAAGGAAGAGTCGAAGTATCTACTATATTTTGATGCCAACAACTTGTATGGATGGGTGATGACATGATCTCTATCATTCGACGGTAAATTTTACAATGTGCCTGACGATCATTCAGTGGGATATATTATCGAAGTTAATATCGAGAATCCCGAGAACTTAAACAAACAGCATTAATATTTTCCAATGTGTTCTAAGGATATGAAACCACCGAGTTAGAGACAGGACAAGTTATTGACAACATTAATGAATAAAGAGCGATATGTTGGACTGAAATATCATTATGTAGCACTGAAATAATCTATCAAATATGGACTCATTTTGAAAAGGATATATAGTGCCTTAGAGCTCAATCAGAAGGAATAGTTGAAACCTTACTTCGATATCAACAGCGAGAGAAGAAAGAATGTGATGAATGATTTTGAAAATATGCTTTTCAAATTATTTAATGACGTAGTCTATGGTAAAACTATGGAAAATGAGCGTAAGAGGGTGAATGTTAAGCTCGTCTAGAAACGGGAGGGACGCTATGGAGCCAAGGCGCACATTGCTAAGCTAAATTTCCATAGCTACTCGATATTTGATGAAAATCTGGTCGCAATATAACTTTCAATGACTGAAATCACTATTTGCAAGCCGATTTACATTGGACTCTATGGGTTAAACTTGTCGAGAGCCCTCGTTTATCGATTTCATTACGAATACATACAAGAACGAGTTAGAGAAAAGTCAAAGCTTTTCTATACAGACACAGTTTGTTGTACGATGTGACTGGTACGGACATGTATGAATTGATGAAGAGAGATCTTTACGAACTCGAGACATCCGACTATATACCAGATAATCAGTTCAACATGCCTCTCACAAATAAAAAGAGTGTCTGCCTCATGAAAGACGAGTGAAACAGCTATATCGTTACGGAATTCGTAGAACTTAGGAGCAAAATGTATTCGGTGAAAATTGAACATCTGAAGCGCATTAAGCGGAAGCAGCGAAATATCCGGACAAAACTTTATATCATCCGATCAGAGAAGGAACGCAAGATCACTTTAAGCCCCAAGGATGATAAGAGATATCATCTGATACCCAAAAAGACGAATTCACTACCCTGGGGCCACCGCCAGATCCTCAAATAGCAGATGATGTAAGCTGCCATGCAACCGATGATCCACCATGCAAGAGACCTTGCATATAGAGCATGTACCATTATTCTTATTATTACAGTATTAGAGATTGATAATTGCCTTTTTTCTGTTTCAGAGTGATTCAATGAAAACAATCAGCCTTTTTGAGGTCTAACACAGACATTTAAAAAAAAGCAAACAATTCTCCATTTGAAGGGGCATACGAATTATGGGTGTACTTCTCACTTTGAACTAATTCGTTGTGAGAGGTTCACAAGTAGTGATCTGTAGAAGTACCTCACAGATGAATACCGGTCTGTGGAGAAATAAGTGAAGTTCTACAAAGGCAATCTCCTTTTTAAGAGAGATATCATTCCCGAGGTGGAGTATAGAGTAGACATACAGGGCTTTAAGCAACCGGTGAATGACTATGTCTTGAAGTAGTTGACAGTTTTCTCACTCGCGGATAATAGTGAGCCAATAGTGTATCTTTTCAAAGAATCATTTCCGTGGAAAAGGTTGTCGGACAAGTATAGAAAAGAAAATGTATAGCTAGAACATTGTTGTCGTGGTATTTCTTGGAATTTAGGGAATCTTGGCTATACAACCATTAAATGTATTCTTCAAGGGGCTCTCCAAGATGCTAGAAAAATATATATGAGAAATTCAATCTACAAGAAATGGATGGAAGAACGTTGGGGTATCATGCCATCGATCTAAGTAAATCAAGCTTCCCACCAGACGATTTACCAAGACAAGTAACCGTACGTCAAAATCACAACGGAAAGTACAAAGCTACATGTGCTCTGCAGAATGTAAAAAAGATTTATATGGAGTGGGAAGATGTCTCTGAGACCACTCATTTGGTATAAATACTCGTTGCAATATCTGATTCGTACAATTGGTCACGATGGATCAATGTCAGAGCAGCAATAGCTATAGGCCTCTTAATGAGGATACAAACCGAAATAATGATACTACTTCTTCTTAATGGAAGAAGTAGACACAGAAGTTCTCCACAAATACATATTTTTTACCTGAGAAAAAAGTTTATAAAAGACTTTGAGTTTGCTCGTGAACTTGATCTAGAGGAAGTCTATGAAGAGGTAACGATAAGCGGAGTATCTCACAGGAGGGAGCATTGGTTGGGGCTCTCAACCTTCCTTCTCAAATGCAATGCACAGGACTCAACGGCGGGCGACAGGAATCTTGAGGGGATTATTGGGTTATTGGGTTATTGCCACACGCATACTGCGTAGGATTGATAACTCAATCAAGCCATGGCGCATATCGCGGAAATACACAGCGGCGCAGAACCATCATAGGAAAATGGATTAACGATCATACGTTCTTAATTTTTTAGTTTTCTCTTTTTGTATTTCAACTTCTGTATATTCCGTTTTAAATAATTCTTCTTTCACTGTATCTTCATAAAAAAAATTTGTGCATTTTCTCTTTATATTATTGAATATTGCTCAGCTATTTATGTTTCTGTTCGGTGCTATTCAGCGACAGAGGTGTAGGGTGTATTTGTAAATAAAGCACATGTAATATTTTATAGAAGGACTTCTATCAGTCGGCCGGGGCTTGGGCGCGAACCCGAGACAGTTTTTCTTATTGAAACATTAGTATTTTTCTTCAGAGAATTTTTCGTTTCCTTCAAGATATAATTTAACTTTTTATTTATTCTGACTTAATTAGGATGTCTGGCGTATTTCTGTGTATGCTGCGTTGGCAATTTGAGCATATGTAGGCGCTGGAGTTAGTCCTTTCGTGTACACAGAAAAAAATTTGACATTGTTAGAACCGTGCTATGACTATCTAAAAGTACAAATTACTCCTGTATTGGTTCAGTATCAAATATATGCTTCTGACAAGACTAAATTGGTAGTGCTATAGTACAAAATAGGCTGTACTCGCTACATTCCAACCTTGGAGCTCTCAGAGTCCAATGCTTGAAATCAAAATAAGTTTATTTCAGATAAACAGTTTTTCAAGGTTATTTCAAGGTTATTTCATCGGAGCAACATTCAAGCATTAGAACTCTCATAGCTCCAAACATCGTATTGTATGAGTACACACATAGCTGTACTCTGATATTACCAACACTGGACCGCATTGAGCACGGCAAATTGTATTGTATCAATTCAAAACATAGCTGTACTCTCATAATACCAAATTTTTTCCCGTGTACTCTCTTTGTTTTAATAGTTTGTTTCATATTTTTAATTCATTGTTTGAATCTTCCAAAATTTCATTTTTTTATGTAGTTCCTCATCATTTCTTGGATATGTTTATTATCTCTCGTTAGCTTTTAATTTTAGACTCTAGAGATTATGTCTCTCTTACAAGTGATTGAATTGCACTATTATGGTTTTCTTTCTCTTTAAAATCATTATATTCTTATTTAAGCAAATCATACAGGTGTATTTTTCTTAATACATTGTTCTTATTTCACTATTTTTAATTTTTAGAGATCTCTTATTTCTTTTAATACACTTACGATAGCACTTGTAACGTCTTTTGAGGTTACGTCATATCTTCTACTTCGTCACAGATCCCTTATGTGTTATTAATAAACCTATTACTTTTCTCCTTGATAAATTCTTTGTTATGAAAAACACATCATATGAGGTGCACACTATTCAGAACGATATTAATAGTGTTACAATATTCGGACATAACAATAGTAAATATCAAACGGACTCGATTCTAGAGACAGTCCTCCTCGGCCCGTCCTCATCTTGGCTTATTATGCCTTTAACTTCTTATGTATGTTCCACTTTTTTATTTAACAATACATTTTTCTGTGCTTGTATATAGGTGCCAGCAACCGTGGGTGGTCGACTGGCTGCCGGAAATTATAGTGGCTATAGTGGAAGAGGGCACAGTCCACGATACGACGAGCCTTACCCTGAAGAAGGTCCTCCCCAGAGGTACTTGACCCAGCCGACTACAGAGTCTTCCGAGCCATTATTTTACAATAGCAGACCGAAGCATTATATGGAATACAGGTATCGGTTCTTTTCATTCGTAAGTTTGTTCTTCTTTTTGAAAAAAATATATTGAAGTTGAAAATTTCCTTAAATGTAAAAATATAAATTAAAAAATTTCAGATTAAATATTTTTTATTAATCATATTTTATTAATTAATTTATTTTATTATTTAAGGTGAATCCGTACGCATATACACACCGACATTTGCAGTTTCATAATATTTTCCTTCAATTTTTAATAGTTTAATATTTTAATATTTAATAGTTTAATTAAGTAGGAAAGAAAAATAGTATGTAAAACTTTTTTGTAATCGGTAAAGCAAATCAGTACGGCTTCCCCTTATATTAGTTAAATCTACGTTTACGATGCCAAATAAACATTGACATCTATGACATGGCAGTCTAGTACTCAGTAAAAGAAACTCTATAATAGTTCCTTTTACGTATTTTACATGTATCCACGCAGTAAATATGTTTATTTTGGAATTGTGCATAAAGTATTTTTACTTAAATAGATACAATTAGACTAAAATCGTTTTAAAGATAATGATTTGTCTAAGAATATTGTATTTTATGTGAAATTTGTTTCGTCTCATTCCTGTATACTTGAAGTTAATGTTACTATACTAATCAAATTTTTTTCCAATATTTTTGTTTTTTACTATATCGCTTTACTGTATTTCCTTTTAAAAGTTTATGTTAATTATTTGGCTTGATTAATTCTTTGCCACTTTATCATTAGCCATAATACTGATTCTTAATATAATACTTCTAAGCGGACATTAATAAATGTGTAAAAATCATAAAAAAATAATAATTAAAATTACTAAGCTGTTTATCGACGAATTATTAAGTTTCTTTAAAAAAGTTCACAGCACTTTAAAATGCAGTCTTTAAATCTAAAAATTTATGTACTGAATCTCAAATTTATCACTCCATTTTTTAAAAATGAAGCTAAGATAAATAAACGTGCGAGTCACCTCGTTCTAGTTTGACAGCAATTTGTGAATAGTAGACTTTAAAACTCATACGGTATTAGGTAAAAATATAACAAATCGAACATTTCATGGATTTCAATAAGAACCATTATAAAGGGGGCTTTGCGATGCTAAAGGCTATAAGCATATGAAATTGGTTCTCATCTAAACAGTATATTTAGAATTTACCGTTCAAAAAGTACTACCGAAAAACTTCCAAAAAACTTTTCATTACTAAAGACCCATTAACATATAAGATACAGTAAAACACGATTTTTGGATTCTATTTTTTTTTTCACAGTACTACCGTCGATTCCGGCTTTGAAAAAATTCATGGAGGTTCACATCTAAAAAAAGAAAATAATTTTTTGTAATCCTAACGTCAAAATTGTGAAAAAGGCCAATTATTAAAACTAGCATATAGATTTATTTCCGATTTTTTTACAAGGGTTAATCCTAAAAAAAAATTTATACTTTTTACTATACTTTGTAAACGGGAGCCTGTAGCTTATGATGGAGCAGAAATCTTTCTTAAAGTCACTAACTGTGCCAATTTCTAGGCACTCGGAAAGACTCCCTTAGCAAAGGAGGAGTTAAATAAACGAACTATATAATTCACCAACACTGAAAGAAACTTTACTATAACACTCTGCTATATGTCATCCATACCTATCGCCTGCGACGAAAGGTGAGACATGGCGAGAACTACATCTGGGAGGGTGAATGGGTGAAATGAAAAGGCGTCATTAGGCGTTGACTGTATCATGCCCATTACATTATCTATATTTTCATTGGGTGTGATTGACACACCCGCAAAGTAAGAGTTAATTCATCTGGGGTGAAACCATATAACTTCTCCTTGCTCTTGGGCAAGAGACTGAGATTATGCATTTCACTCTAAATATCCTTCCTATGATCAAGAGCGCCAGAGTACATCATTCCCAGTCCTTTTATACTGCCTATGCGTAGACTTACGTTTGTTGATGAGTATCTGAAGCACGGGAGGGAGTGAGAGAGAGAGAGAGAGAGAGAGAGAGAGAGAGTGAGAGAGAGAGAGAGAGAGAGAGAGAGAGAATAACAAAAAGAATATTTTCTTCACAAACACAGGTCACACATAAAACGGAGATACTTATCTGATTTTTGTGTTTGAAATTGTATAGTTTACTAAACTCTAATAAATTGTATTCCATTTGCTCGCTATAAATCATTTTATAAAATAATAATTTAAAAATTACTTTTTTAAATAAAATAAAAGATCTTTTCGGGGACTGAGAAAAGTTGAATGTTTTTTATTTCTTTTGTCAGAAATTGATTGCGCGGCATTTGTCCCTACAGAAACATATATTGCTGATGAGACTTACGAACAAAATGAATTGTTTAAATAAATAAAGTTGTTTTTTTTTAAACAAAACTTTAAATTGAGTTACTATCAGCTACGCACATGCGCCTTTACCGGAATTACCAATCCATAATTGCATTGCTATTAAATAAATAATAACTTTTTCTTTCATTGTGAGGTCCCCATTAGAATTTGCGCAGAAATCATAAATAATTCTTGAGAATAAAAATTTATTAATAGATAAATTAAAGGAGCGAGCATTCTCTCTCTCTCGTATTACCCATACATTATGCAGAAGTTTGGTTGAAGCCCTAGTCTTACCCTATTTAGACTATTGAGCTTATATAGTGCGGCTTGATGCACTCGACGAGTAGAGAACACGGCTACAGAGACAGTAATTCACGTGTGAGGTATATTTATGGTGTTAAGGGGATGTCGGAGCTATAATGACTGTCATGTGACTTCACATTGTTTTTATTAATATAACGCAAGTTTAAGTATATCTCACAAAAAGAGAAGAGCACACTTCACATTTCAATAAAGAATGCATATCACACTTAAGAATTTCATTCTATTGTAAAATGCGGCTAAATTATTGGAAAAAAGTATAAAAGCGTCTTTTCGGTGTGACCGGTTTTGTGATGTCTTATTTATATATTATTAAATAATATAAAAATTATAAGCGTTTATTCTCCATTCAAGGAGAAGAGCACCCTTCGTATTTCAATATGGAATAATTCTGTCACTTCAGATCTATGTTATTTTATGAAATCTAATCCAATTTCTGGAAAAACATCGCGAGGTTAAGCGACGGTCATTCTTGGCTCCGACATCACCTTAAGAGGGACGTTCACATCATCCCCTATAGAAAGCAACTAGGTTGGTTGCGTATTGATGCTCGAAGGAATTATTTTGCTGCAATAATTATGTATTAAGTCCTTGGATGACCTAAACGTCAGTACTTAGCAGCTTTAGTAGGCATCATCTCAGGAGCACTAGCAGAGGTGCTATACAAGAATTTTTAATACAAAAAGTGCACACGGAGGCTGAAATAAGATCTTTCCAAGTTTAAATTTATGTTAATTTATTTGTTCTGTTCCATATACTTATTTTTTAAGAAGTGTGAGTGTATTTATTAGCGTGAATCTGTGTATGGCAGGTCGGTGTATGCGTAATTTCTGTTGAAAAATTTTTAACTTGAGACTGATAGATGTATACCGCTCTTTTTTATTAATTTTGTATTATTTGTATTTTATTTAAGACGCTCTGTGATATTATTTTAAAGTTTTGAAGACTGATAATTTAATTAAGCTTTTATATCATAGGAAGACTATGTCAATGAGAAAAAGATAAGACATAAAAATTATTGTATAAAACGAAAGATGGAAATATTAAAAATTAAGTATATTTTGCAAATGTACATCTAACTCTGATTAGGGCATCAGTTTTAGGGAAAATGAACTTTCTTTCATTTAAATAATCATTTGTTTATCAATGACACTTGTGAAAGATATTCTGAAGGTATGAAAGATGCGCAATTGATTTTGCGCAGAAAAATAGCAGATATGGGATTAGGGAGTTAGCATTTGTCACTGTAGCTGTATGTTACAGAAGGAGGTGCATTAATTTTAAATATAATATACATAACATAATAATAAATAATTTTTTTAATAATATTATACAAAAATGAATTTAATAAATAATTTGTACTGTAAAATACAAATACACAAATACGTTACTTCAAAGCGTTAATTTTTGGAAAAATGGAAAACCTTTGATTTTTATTACTCGATCTCCTTATATCTAGGTTTCATGTTTTTATCAAAATGAAGAATTGTAAAATATACTAAATAAACAAAAAATAAGGTACGAAAAAATTTTGTTCTCAAAAATTCGCGATCACAAAGTATACTAAGGACATATGAAAAAAACATTTTCAGGACTGAACCTTTTTAAAAAATCGGAAAAATATCCATATGAAAATTTTGAAGACTTTTCATTTTTACAATTTTAAGGTTAAGATATGCAAATATAGCATGTATTTTTTCAAAGTCGGAAGCGACGATAGAACTGAGACAAAAAATAAAATCTAATAATCGCGTTTTATGCTGTATCTTACAAGTTAATGGGTCTTTAAGGCTGAAAGTTTTTTTCGAAAAATTTTTCAATGTGCCTTATGAACGGCTTATTTTAAATATACTATTTAGGTGAGGACCAATTTCATAAGTTTATCCGGCTATAGCCTTTAGTTGCCATACCTATTCAAACTTCTAAAATTTTTATACAATAATATTTATCAAAATCCACAAAATATTTTTGGTTTGCTATATCGTCCCAAACTCATTGATGGATTGGTACCTGAAAATAGATTAATTCACTGACTAAATGATTTGATCTTAAATTATTTAGTAGAAATAGTGACTAGAAAAATCTACAATAAAACTAAATTACTCTAAAATTTTAAATTTACGTTTGAGGGGATGTTGTAGCGTCCCCCCTCCTCAGGCTGTTAAGTCTCTCTGTTATTTCTCTGTTCCAATTAATTAATAAAACGATAAGTTAAATAAACTTTATATATTTTGCACGAAATGCATAATAACAATGACCACTACGCCGGTCAAGTCTGAACAATACTCGAAACGATGAATATAAAAAATACATCAAGCAATTTATTAAAAAATAGAAAAAATGTTTCAAACTTAATAAATGTTAAAAACTTGTATAAAAACTATTGAAACTGTAAAATCTAATTTGACAATTACACCCTTTGAGATAATTTACTAGAAAGACTAGAAAGACAATGATTTTCAATTAAGTTTTTAGGATCTTTTCCTTCAAGCAAGGGGGCCAAATTTTTTTTTTAGTTAAATATCTTTTGATGTTAAAATAACTGTTGAAATAACAACGTTAGTTTCATACTTCGTCCCTAGATTCTACTTTTTATTTCAATCTCGTGTGATTCTCCTTCTGATATTTAAATAAAATAAACTAAAAAACTACGTAAAACAAATTTCGCGTAGTTTATTTTTTCTGGGCCTCGCGAACGGGCCTGGAAACTATGCCAAAAGGTGTAATATCCGCGAGGCCCAGGAGAAAACTAAAATCGTTTAAAACTGGAAAAACTATTGTATCCGAACTTAAAAAATCATTTGGAATCAGAAACTACTAAATTTTTAGTTTGTTTTATTTAAATATCACAATTAATAAAGAAACTTTTTAACATTTTAGTCACAACTAGACAATTATTGTTTTGCAAATTTTATAATGTATTTAAAAAAGAACCTCATGTATTAGAAGACTAATTGAATTATCTCAAGGTAGGTGTTAATCAAATTAGATTTTACTTGTTTTTATACAAGTTTTTAACATTTACCTTGTTTTTAAATGTGTTTTAGCCTAAGAAGAGAGGTAATTTGTTGAGACCTCAAAAATATCGTAATTTTTTCAATTATTTAATAAAATGGTTGATATTGGTTCTCTAACAATGGACTACTTCATCTTAAAGTATTTTTACAAGAATAAGCTAGAATGATAACGTCGGCTCAATTGTTAATATTAAAGTTGTAAATTGTTCTAGTATAAAAAAAAATAGTTTCGGCACAAGATAATTCTGGCTAAGCTATTGGCTAAACTTTAGCAATAAGACAATCCCGAACTTCAATTATTAAAAATTCTTGGTGTAGCCAAATTTTAAGAACATTTTTACTAAACCTAAACAGACGAGGTAAGGTAATGAAAAAAAGTTTCTTTTTTTGAAGAATTTGGGCCCTCGATATTTTGCTCGGGAAGCTTGTCATCTACCAACTAGATTTTATTTTTGTCAACATGAATTAATTTCAGATTTACGTAAAAACATTCTAAATTATTTATAGTGTGAATTGAAACCTTCATTTGATTTTTGGTAGCAATAAAAGATTAGCTCGGTAAGGTACAAGAAAAGCTTTCCGAGCAAAAAATCGAAGTTTCAAATCCTTCCAAAAAAATTTATTTTTGTTACTTCAACTTAGTAAAAGTGTTCATAAGCTTTAGGTACATCAAAAATTTTTAATTATTGATATTGGAAATTGTCTCAAGTTCAATTTTATTTTCGGTCCAGATGGACATTTATGAGCCTTATAACAAAAAAAAAACGTATAAAAAGTATGTTTTCTTATGTAAAAAGAGTTGCTGTATAGATTCTCGCATGAAAATTTCAAAATATATAATTTTTAATAGAAAATTAAAAATTAAATATGCTGACTTCTCGAAGGTATCCACTATAAAATATCTACATAACTGCTGCCAATTTATTAGCGCTTAGCTTTCTCTAACTTAATATTTTCTTCTAATATACATGCATTATTTATATAATTTATAAATATACAAAACTAAAATAATAAAAATTTAGTTTCATTAATTTATATAAAAATACTATTTGTGAATCACTTTAACATTTATTTTCTATTTCGAGTATATTTTTAATATTTATACTAGGTTTTTATTATCTATTATATGTTTGTTAAGTTTTGCTTTATTCAATATTTCTTTAAAATCAGATATTATTTTAATATACTATACTTATAATTGTGCTATTTTAAACCATTTAACCCATTAAGCCTCAAATGGACGTTTCTTCCAGGCTTTTTTGATCGACTCTTTTTAATATGAACTGGGTCCTGAAAAAAATCGAGATAAGTCTTTTTAGATGTAATATTGTTTGAACTTTCGATTTATGTAGGTAATTACAACAAAATGCATATTACAAAACTTATCATTGTTTATTTAACAAAAAACAAGAGATACTTTTGCATTGAAATCGTTGTTGAATTTCTATGTTTCGAGAACTTTTTGCGTCCATCGACCCTAACCTTTAAAGCCTTGCTGGAATTTTGGATTTCATTCATTAGACACCGAGATATATCAATTTAAGTGTTGGAAGTAATATAAAATTCAGTAATTCCGATTTATGCAGAATACGTTTTTAATTTTTGCTCCTAATCTCATTAACTTATTTCATTTTTTTAGTAGACTATGTACGATTTTTTAAAGCAAGATATCGAAGTTTGAAGATTTTATAATCTTAAACTGCCAACCTGTAAGTTCTCAAGCTGGTGCAGAAGATGCAAATATCATAACTTGAGTTGCTTCTTGAAGCTGCCATATCACGGATTACAAAAATTGTACGTTGTCTACTAAAAAATTATATTAAAGCTCAAAAGATAAGCTTTATAGAGAAATTAGTTAGATTTATGGCGAAATTTATTGTTAAATCGTATACTGTAAAAATTTGAAATAGTAGGGGTTTTAGGTAATGGACATTATTTCCAACAATAAGTATAATATCTCAGCTTTTAATGAAAGAAATTGAAAAATTCCGACGAGGCTCTACAGGTTAGGGTCGATAGACACAAAAATTACTCTAAGCACAGAAATCCTCCGCCAATTTCCCACAAAAAAACGGATTAAGCAAATTTTTAAACTTGAAAATCGGTTTATCCGTTCTGGAGATACAGATGCCTACACACAAAAAAAAATTTCTCAAAAATAGTTAATTTTTGTTCTAATGTTGTTAAAAAATGTTTTTAAATATTTTTGAAAAATTTTTCACCTATACAAAACTCCCCCTCTGAGTAACCAAAATTATATTTTGTAAGTATTTGAAAATATAAATAAAATTTTTCACCTATACAAAGCTGCCTCTCTGAGTAAGCAAAATTATATTTTGTAAGTATTTGAAAATATAAATAAAATGAGACATCGGAAAACTTAAAAACCAGAAAAACTCAAATATCTTCAAAACTTATTAGCTAAATTTTCAGAAAGAATACACAGCTCTCAAGATATAAAAATTCTATTGATACATAAAATTTTGAAAAAATTAGCGTAGTTTTACGTCTGTTATCAAATGTCATAGCCATGAAAAACACTTTTCTCAAAACAGTCGCTTTTTGTACCAATAATAAAAAATATTTTGAAGTATTTTTGGAATTTTTTTGCACCGATATAAAGGTTCCTTTCTGAGGAAGCCGTTTGAGTCGACGAAAGAAAATCAACTCAATAATGTCCGCTTGGGAAGTAATGGGTTACAACTCCACTCATCGATTAAAGATCAGTAGCTTAAATAATATAATCCTTATTTATTAAGCATTAATTTTGAAGTCGAATTACATATAAGTAAATGTACGAGAATAATCCAGCTGAAAACATACTTTTGATTATTATCTTATAGTAATTATGTGCTTTGCAATTTTTGTTAGAATTGCAGAATTTTTATAACAAATACAATAATGAAAATCAAGCGTTTAAATATAAAAATAAACTTTTAAAATTAAAATTTTGTAAAAGAATATTCAACGATCGGTTCTTGGCTTCGAAATTAGTTTTATCCAAGATTCCACTAAACTTTTGCAGGATCTATTATAGGCAATATTTAAATTTACTAAATTTTTGTATTATTTAGACGGCGGAAGTGTACGTGGGATCATGAAGACAGGTACGATGCAAGTGTACTGAACGGAGAATTTTTAATTTGGCTTTCGCATTAATCACCATCATTCGGTATTTGCAGTATTTTTGAATAGTCATTGCTTTCGACAAAATAGTTTAATTATTAAATTTTTATTAAATTTTTGACAGTTTCACCCCATAGCATACAGTTCTTGTGAACATCCTTATAACGAGTTTGTAGCCGAAGGAGCATTAAATTAGTATGGATCATATTCATTTAATGAATAATTAAATTACTTTGATAAATCATTGACAGTATTAATGTGCATACCGCTTTAAATATTCATCAATCAATTTTAAATTATCTTACAATATTTAAATTATTATTTCCTATATTAATATTACTTTCTATTTTACAGTCAAGATGGTTGGTACAGTGAGGGTTACGATTATCCAGGAACAAGAATTGATGATACTAGGATATATAGCGATACAGAATATTACCCTAGTACGACTACTATAGCTGCTAGAAGAAGAGGTGAGCATTGAGTAGATTTATTTATTGTTAAATAACTTTCAATAAACATCGGGAGGTTTATCCGTAGCCACGAAATTCAAAGATCCTCATAATTTTTAACTATTTTATTCTTATTAGATTAAAAGATATTGTAAATTATTTAAATATTTTTTGGGACATTTTGTTAAGGTATAATATAAAAATAATCCAGAAAAAAATTGGGAATATAAAAAGTATTCAGTTGAATAGAGAATCAGTTAGAGAATACTTATGGTTTTATGTCGAAGTTTTTTACCGTATATTTTAGAGATAATTAGTTTAAAAAATATAAACCAAATATTGAATTATCACCGGATTCGAGAAAAAAAAAACGTTAAGTAGGACCTCTTGCGCTATTCAGGTGCATCTGCTCTCTTTCTCTCTATCGTATGTCACCATTGAACCTCTTTAAATATCAATCTCAAAAAAATCACATATCTTAGAAGATTTTTAATTTTACTCCTACTATAAGGTTCACCAGTCTTAGTGATTATTCATAGAGAGTAACTATCTATAAGCAAACTCCCTACTCTCTTATAAAAGAAATAGTTGAGAACGCTGCTTACCTTTTAAATGCTTTCAATATAACTTTCTTTAATATAACTTTCATACAGAAAAAAGTCGATGAGTTCGCTCTGTTTACACAACAATCAGTCAAATATAAAACGTAGTAGCCATTATAGTAGTTTTGGTGGAAAGTGAACTTTTTCACACGTGCAAAACAGTATTACACCCAAGTGTCAGACAATATTTTTTATAACTGAGTGCGTAAAACTCGATTTTAGATGCCTGTTTAGCGTGCGTAAAGTACCAGTTGTTTTCACTAGTGCGTAAAGTGGTTTACTTTACACACTGAACAAGTAATGCGTTTTACTTTACGCACTCGTGAAAAAATAAATTTGTTGCTTAACCCACACCAAAAAGGCATTTTGATCTCGCTCCGCTCGGGCGACAAATTACACGTATGCCAGAATCGAGTGCTTTATGCACTTGAATCGCAATATGTTATTATGCAAGTCATCGAAAAATATATTATTTTATTCACGGAAAATTTTACTTTACACACGAACTTTACGTACAGAATTTCATAACCAATATTACCACATTGTTTCTTATATCTTTCTTCATCATTTAATTAGTTTTTTTTTTTAATTTCAAAGATATCATTCTTTTTAATTCATTTAATGCTCCTTTTTAAAGGGGCTGAATAGGGATTGTGTGTTAGCAAGTAGCAGATTGATGATGTGTATCTCAAAAATTAATGCCGTTTGGGGTATTAAAATTTGGATTACTTATCAATTAGAATTAAGTGAACACATAATCAAAATGTGCAGGTGAATGTCCTTAAGTTCTACTTTCCACCATTAAAACGCAGAAGTCATAAAATACTGAATGTCTACTGTATAGAAAGTAATATTTTATTCATATAATTAAGTTTTTTTATAGCTAGTTTGAACTTTTAGATATACGAAAATTTTAAACAATTTTAATCGACTTCGCCCAACTTAACCGGATCTAATTTTATGTAAATATTTTATTATGATTTGTCTCAAAATTCATGATAAAATAATGTCAATTAATATAATTAAACCATACACCTATAACTATATAGTGGGTAACCTTTACAAATATATCAGACTTAAATAATGTGACAGTGTGGGTTTAACTATTGACCTTTTTATTAATATTCCGACATTTATTCTATAAAATTATTAAGCAAGAATAAATTGTACCAATCTCGAAACATGTAATAGTTGAGTTGTAAATGTATGTGATAATCCACAAAACCATCCATCCATGACTTTCAGTTTTTTCTTAATATACGTCAATCTTAGATACTGTAAAACATAATTATTTTACGTAGACCTAAAACATCAGGCTCAAGAAATGAAAAAAATCAATTAATTATTTTTGCTTCTTCATAGACGAAGTTTTGTAATAGTGAAAACTATTCTTCCAGAAAATTTGTAGTCAGAACCTATTTCCAGTGTTTCTGCATAAAAATAAGCAATTTCTTTTTGTGCATGTATATTTGTGCATGTGTGTATGTGCATTCAAATATCTCAGAAATGATTAGCACATTTTTATGTTTTAAGACTTATTTTTTATTTTTCTAATCATGCCCCTAAAATATAATATTTTGTTCAATAATTTTCTATTGTTGTGTAATAAAAAAATATATTTTTTTAATTTACTTTTCTTTTTTTTCTTTAAGTTGAAGTCAAGAGTTTTTAGATCTTTAATACTTATTTCATAGAGCTTTTAATTACCCACATTTTGAGAGGTTCATTCTTTTGTTATTCACAAAAAACTCGTGTTGGTGCATATATGCTGTTTCTTTGAAAATACTTATTAAATTTTTTAATGTTAGAGGTGAAAACAATTCATTGGCATAAAGTTTCCTCAAAATTAATAATTTATTACTATTATAAAAAATATTGTACGAAAAACGTAAGCTCAGGTTATCTCGACTCGTGTGATTGTCACCCTTGCGTAATGCACTATTTTCTAATGGTGTGTACAAAGTAGAACTTCTGGCACACTATTAGGAAGAATAAAAACGTGGTAAAATACGCTGCACGTGTGCAAATATGATTCTCGCGCTCGCATCTCTCGGGTGGCAAATTTGACTCGTGAGAGAATCATCTCCTTTGCTTTATTAATGCTCCCACTCGGTGTTAATTAGAATCGGAATTCTACAGTGTATTTTCAAACACAGCACATGTTTTACACAGGTGCTTGTGTTAATCGGATGAGGCTGGGTATCGAAACCCAACCCGAATCCTTCGGATTACGAACTCATGCTCTGCTGACCATATCAATGCAAGCCACATAAGTATTGTACGTATAATTTATAAATAAACTAATCCATAATAAAGTAACCCTTGAAACTTATATTTTTTATATAATACGAGAAGGACTCAATAAATATTTAAGAGTAAGTTCTCAAATTCTAAATGTTATGAAAACTTTTTTAAATATTTATAAAAAATCTCTAAATATAGTATTTAGAGGGGTCAATTTAACCAAAACATTATATTTTTAGTATACTACAAATAAATACTTATGTGCGGCAAATTTTAATTTACAGTAAAGATGTATTTATATTTGTTATTCATACGGGCAATGGATAAAACCAAAATCAAGCTGGGTACTAAAAAACGAAAAACATTAACCGGTAATAAGCTTTTGTGATTTTGTAGGTTAGGTTATTGCAGCTAATTTATTTATAAATTATATATTACTTATAAACTGTAGCAAATGACGCAATATGGGGAAACTAAATGCCAATAAATTGGCAATGTTTTTTTCTTTACTTTGGTGACATTTTTGGTGAAGATAGATATAACGATAACTAGTCTAATTCGTTGTTAACTTATTCAATCAAAATTTGAAATATGATAAGATAACAAGAAAGAGAAAAATTCATAAGACTAATATCTTCAACAATGTGTACAATTAAAAAATCTCACAATAGCGTCTAAAAAAACATATTACTTTATTAAAATCCATTGATTTAATAATATTTTATTAAATATAGAATCTTTATTTTTCTTCTTCTTTTACTTCTTCTTTACCTTCTTAGTCTTTATCTTCTTCATCTTCACCTTCACCTTCATCTTCACCTTCACCTTCACCTTCACCTTCAACTTCATCTTCATCTTGATCTTATTGTTCAGAAAATTTTATAGAACAAAAAGTGCTTAGAATTGGTCAAAGAATACGTGTGGACTTTTTCTGAATTTTTCGGATCATTTTTGGATTTTTTGAAAAATGGTCAAATAAAAAAAAATCATCCAAAAAATTCTTAAATATTTGCACACATTTTTAATCAATTCTGAACACTTTTTGTTATATTAAAATTTTTTTTGTAAAGTCGATCTTTATCGAGTAAAATAATTCCAAAGCTTTTTATTACATTTGTGTACAAAACCTTTGATGGCCGCCATTTTGAATTTTGCTAAACTAACCATCCTACCTTTTAGTATAGGCATGTATGCCACCAGATCCAGAGTTTAAGGACGATCCGAATACGGTATCAGCCTCAAAAATACGATTAACTAAAAAAAAATTGATTATTTCCACTTTTTTTTTGTAAACTGTATTCCAAAAAAGGTTGCAGATATCGTAAATGTGAGACCGGATTTTGAATGAGCGGAAAAAGTACATCAGAAATGGTATTTTGAATCGATCCTTCGATTTTTTCCCGAAGAAATAACTCGTTGAACGAGAAAGAAAATTTAGGGCGTTTTGGTTAAAAACAGGTTAATCTCTGTTTTATATTTTCGTCCTTAAAAGACACTTCTAGTAAAATAAGTGCATCATACTTGGATCAGCCGTTACCTATTTCATATTGTATTTCAGAATGATATTATAAGATTGCCTGAAAAAGTTATAGAGCTACAACATTTTGAATATTTTTAAGTTCTAAAATTATATTTTCATTTTTCATAACCATAACTAAATAAACATAATTAAGGTATTAATAAAATATTTTTTAAGGGGGTCCACTATAAATATATATTCGAATAGTATATGAGTAGGAAAAGCTTTTTTAATTTAATCTATACTCAGAAACATCTTAGAGGAACACAAAATTTAAAAGTTTTATGAGTTTCGACGCGTAGAAACTGTATGCCATTTGTTAAAAATAAAATTGTACTACTTTTAATAAATATATTAATAGCACATTTTTTATTACAGTACCACGAAGAAGACCATCTTTGGAAAGGCAGACAACTTTGTACGACGAGCATTCACATTTTGATGATTACAGTAGCGACGTTTGCGCCGAGAAGATGAGCGCAACATATCCCGACACTCACACCAATCAAGGTTACAATAAATATTACGACAATATTATGGGATACGATTATCACGATAAAAGGTACGATTGTTTTATTGGGAATAGTACTTGATTGCGTAGAACTCGCCGTCTTAGTGAAAAAAGAGTTCAAATTTAAGTTTAAAAATTTTATAAATGCAAAATTTTATATAAATATACTAATACCTTGCTCTCAGTCTAAACTATCCTTACATAACAAAAAAGACAAAAGGAGTTTTAGTATATTCTTAGGAGGAAGAATTAATTTCCGTAAAAGAAAAGAATGTGGTTACGAGCCTTTTTGACCAGAAAAGATAAGATAGACCAATTTTCTACTAAAGCGACGAGTTTTACTGGATCTATACTTTTTAAATTAGTTCATTAAAAAATTTTTGAAAGATAGCTTATTTAGCTTTCAAAACCTTACAATGTTAATGCAAATCAAAGATGGAGTTTTCGAGAAAATCTATATTGAAAAAACAGACTTTTTCAGTTCTGTCCATTTATCTCAGAAAGATTCCAAGCCACTAGAATTTTGAAAAATCTAGGTGAAACATGATAAAATTCTGTTCAGGAATATAATGGATAAATTCCAACTAGAAAAACCCATAGATGCATCCATCGATATTATTTAAAATACAATTAGGATAAGTCAAATCTAACGAAAATCTTAGATAAAGATATTGTAAGAAATGATTAAGGCTGTCAGTTAATTATAGCCACAGGGACCAGTATACTTTACAACAGTATACTGGTCCCTGTGTATTCATTTTATTGTCCAGAATGGCACAATATATAGATATTTAATATACAAGACAAATCTGTGAGGACTGTATTATTTATTAATAATAAAAATTAATTATTACATTACACACACTTAACATGTGTCTAAATGACATAATTAATATTACTAAGAACAGTTCATTATTTTTAATATGAAATACTTAGTATTAAATTATACACAATTTTGAATTAAAAACAGTTTTTATATTAAACATTTATTTAGAAACAACTTTTAAAATATTTAAAAACGTTTGAATCAAAAGTAAAAGTAAAACTTATCTTTGTCAATTCAGTAATAGCAGTTACAAATCCGTAGAACAACCAGGTCATACTATTTAATAGCATTATTACTTGAAAACCAGATCTGGATACTTGAAAATAGCTTTTGAATTTTACTTCGGTGAATTTAATGAAAGAATTTCTAAATTAAACAAAAAACATAATGCATTCTTTATTCCTAATAGTAATGTAAAACCACTAATGTTTTCTCTCTGTTTCTCTCCTTTTCTCTTCCCCCTCTCTCTCTCTCCCTCTCTCTCTCTTAAAATTTTAGTAATATTAATTAAAATAGTTATTGTGGATTAAGAGAAACATATAAACAGACTTTAAGGACTATTTAATCTTTATAAATGACGAGTTTTCTATTTTTAAGGAGCTGAATTCTTCGATAATGATATGCACTCAACTCCACATGTAATGACATTCTATAACTAACTTATATGAATTAAATTAATTTAGAGTAATAAAAAAAGAAACTTTTATGGTTTTATATATATTTAGGTGTACTATTTCATAAAAAAAAAAAGTAATACAAGGTTTATAGGTATGTGGTTCGTTATAAAAGTCCAAAAAATGTCTATGTCTAAAAATATGGTTTTTAAATTTTTTTGTAGGTTCTACCAAAAATTAAGGTACTAAACCATATAGATATAATAAATTTCATCAAAATACACATTCAAGATTCTATAAAATAATATCTTTCATCTATATCCAGAATCGTGAAAATCAGTTAAAACCACGATGAGGTATAAAAAAAAACAAGTTTTTTGATGTACAGGGCATGCTTTTTGGAGTTAGGGGCTGAAATTTCCACTATCCCCATATTTTTTCATAACTGTAATTATAAAAAAGTCCGAATAAATCCGAGCAAGTTTACATGCTTATTCCGCTAGAGCCTTTGTGCAAAAGCGATCTTTCGAGAAAATGTATATAAACTCATGTTTTTCAAGTAATCGTTTACGAATATATTACGAATTGCGTAATACTCGTATGATTAAAAAAAAAGAGTAAGGCTATCCCTGAATATTTTTTGTAGCTTTTATTGATCTTTCGCTGAGATGCTTAGGCCATTACCAGGTAATAGCATGCCTGAGTTAACTGTACTGTCATAATATGCTGATGACATAGCAATTACGTCTGCTGAAAAGTCCTGGGATGCTGTACAGGATAAAATGAATGAGTCTCTAAACTTTGTAGATAATTGATTAGTATTTAATAAATTATCGCTAAATATTGAGGAAACTGGGTATTTGGCATTTGGAAAGTATAAAGATAGCATACCAACTAAGCTCAGTATTAAAATATATAATAAGACTTTAAAGAGAGTATAAAAAATTGTAAATATATAGGTATAGTATTTGAATGTAATGTTAAATGGAATAAGCCTGTCGAAAAAATAATAAATCTGATCAAATACCTTGTATTTTATAAATTAGTAAAGACTGTGCAAACAAAAATTTATTAGTGCGCTATTATTCATTCTTTCCCAGCATTCACAATTAAGATAATTGCCTGAGGTTGACCATATAACAATAATCTAGGTCTACTATACAGACGCCAAAATAGACTAGTAAAAATATTATAATATATAAAAATAGTTTTGTAACTGCAAATTGACCTCTAAACGTAGAACAAATGTTTACTTTTAAATCTCTGTTTTATCATTATCAAAATTTAAAAGAAAATATAATGAACTAAGTAAACTAAAGTAAACTAAAGTAAACTAAAGTCAACTAAAGTAAAGTACTAATAGAAACAAAAAGAAACGTATTTTTTATTTGAGGAAGAATCTGCCTATCAATAAGGGACACTTCTTTTTTAATATTCTTAATGATTACAATTAAATGAAGTTAGTAGCTTACATTATAATTCGTAATTTTGACATTTTAATGTAGTATTACTACTAACGAGTAAATAATGTTCTTTGTACCTTTCCTCACTTATTTACACTATGCAAAAGTCAGATTATCTCGACTAATATAGTTTTATTGAATACACGGCGACCCATACTTTATTTTAAATTGCCAAAATTGTAAAAATTATCGAGCTTTGGCCTCAAAATTTAAAATCTGTACTTATACTTTTTATTGCGATTCTTTTTATCTTTCCTGTAACTATTGCATGCTATATACAATGCTTGCTATATGCAAATAAAAAAATTGCAATAAATTGTTTATTTTTCAAGAAAAATGAAAGCCGATTTTACCCACAAGGGCTCATATACCGCCTCACTTTCCCCTATATCTGTATATACATAACAAATATAAATTTTTAGTCTCTATAAGTTTTCAACATAATGATTTTACGGAAAAAGAATAAACAGTTTCTAATTTTGAATTTACTTTGAGCGATCCGTTACTAAGGGTGTATCAACCCTTAAGTTAACTCGAGCGTGAGATTTGACCTTAATTTTAAACATTTATGTAAGAGTTTTTGATGAGAATACAGTGCAAGAATTAATATTATATGAAAATAGTATACGTAAAGTATCGAAAAAAAGAATTATAGTGAATTTTGTTAATGCAAAAAAAGATATCGACAACGGGAAAAAGTTCTATTATTCACGATAGCTTTTTTTATTTCTTAATATTTTTTAATTTAAAAGGTCTCATTTTGTTCCTTGATTAATTTCATGGAAAATCACCAAAATGAAAATCAAAAAAATTAATAGTACTTACAAAGATACAGCGAATTTTTGCTAATTTTAGCCCTCAGTAAGGGGTGGCACATCAAGAGTAAGTTCAAAATTATCTTTTTACCGCCAATGACACTTTGTTTAGTAAAATAGTTACTATACTGAAGCTTGGAGAGTTGAGTGGAATGTTTCGGTCATCTGGGCATTTACGGGTTAAGAGGATGCAGTAGCTAAAAACGTGCTTATTGTTTCGCTTATATCTTGATGTATTAATAATAAAAATGAATATTTAGAGTTGAGCGGCGTAGTGCTCGATATAATGTATCATCTTGTACAATATGAAAGTGATTTGATTTGTCGTTTTTGCAAATAATTGAAAGAGGTAAGAGATGTTTATGCTTGAAAAGTTAACCTTAAAATTATGTTCATACTTACTTATGCTTATAACTTTTTATATTGATAATTTTGAGTAATATTTGGACTTGAGCGGCGTAGTGCTCGATATAATAAAGCATTTTGTACAAGATAAGGTCTATATGAGTTATCGTTTTTCTATATAATTGGAAGAGAGAAATACTGAGGAGGGGGGGACGCTACTGCATCCCGTTAAATTTTAAGATCAAGACGGGGGTGTTGGCGAGCAGAGCGAGCAGAGCGAGCAGGGGGGTGGACATTTCCTAGTATACCAATATGTAGGATATGTGTCCGCCATACCCAACTTTTGAGGTTTCTTGTCATCACCGGGAACATTCTCGAAACTCCCACTATATGTATCCGTACTAATTGAAGAGTTTGAGCAGTTTTCTAATGGCTATTTACGTAAAGTCTAACATTGTTAATGGGTCATTTATTTAGTAACTCTTTTTTAAAGTATAAAAAGGTCAAAATTCATCTGTATACATTATGTATATTGTTGGGATGGGAAATGACTACATACTTTCCATGTATATTGTGTATGTAAATATGTAGGTGAAGTGAATAAATAACAATCTACTTAAAAATTTAGCTTTTATTATTTTTCAATACTTTAAAGAAATGACAAATTAGATATATTCTTAAAATGATAACTACAACGTATGATTTTAATGTTCAGGTACGGTCAAGATGATGAAGACAGGCAGTGGGATAGTGGAGGGAAGTGGTATACGGATTCTACTACTAACTACGAAAATAAACGAAATCGAAAAACTCTTCCACAAAGACCAGCTTCCAGTATTGGCATTCACCGGCCTGATTACAGACCAATAGTCACTCGACAGCGTAGCTACGAGTCCGAAGAACTTGAGTACAGGTAATTCGAATGGAAGATCATAATCTTTAATTTTAATCTTTAATATAAATATTTTCTTTAAGGTAGTTCTTCACCAAATTGAAGTATTTGGTATCATTATGATAAAAATATATTTGAATCTTTAAATTTCATACAATATAATAGAATTTTTTAACCCAGGTTGCCGAATTCATTTTTGAAAAAACAAAAAACAAAAAACGAAAATTAAAGTTGATTTGTTTTACATGGTGCATATGTATATGGAGTTATAAGATATCGCACTATTATTAACACATTACTTAACAATATCATATCATAGAATAACGTAAAAATAGAGTATGAAAGTTGAAGATTTATAGTTTCTAATAATTGAATGAAAAGTAGGGGTAATCGGACTAATTTAAAAAATATTTATTGCAGTTAATACGAAAACGTATGATTTTATGAGCTCTTCCATGTACTCTGTAAACGTGGCAACGTCGCACCTTCTGTTCATGCTTGTGAATGCGACTTGATTTGTCATCTACTCAATTCACCCGCAAAATCACACATGCGATGTTGCCAAGTTTATCTGTGTATGAATAGCTACGTAAGTGATTGCTACGCACAAGCAACATTCATTTTATAAAAACATTGTTAATTGGTACGAATATCAATTAAAACTGTCTTAAAATTTTTAAATAAATTTAATAAACATGGTTTATCCAAATCGAACAATAATTTTGCAATCTTTAGTTTGCACGCTCGATTCACTAGAAAGTCCGTGAAGAACTACCTTAACTATAATTATTTATACAAATCATTAAACATAAATTAAAATTAGTCCAGGTGCATTGGACTTTTTCACGGTATTAATTGATAGTAGAGATATTCCGGTGTCTATTTATTAATTCGAGGACGTAGATTACGAATATCAACTTTAGGACAGTGTAAAGTGAACCGAACATTGTTTAATGAATATATAAATAATAAAAATGGTAAAACTTAGCGGTTGAGTTTGCAATTATCTCGGCTCCTGTTGATCTAGGCGAAAAAACCTCTATGACACTAATTTGTTTATATACTCATGGAACGATTTGTAACAAGCTATATAACTCGGTAAATTTTTAAGATAGTTCTATATTGACAACAGATTCTAGAAGCTTGAATTTTTTTACAAACAGCTTACGCTATAGCTTATTATATAAAACCTATTTAATACAAAGCTAAGAATTAATATATGCATAGTTACGATAGAATAAAACTAGAAAAAAGATAGAGGCTAGGTTCCTACTGTTTTGCTTGGGTGCCTGTTATCAGTACTCTTGCTTTCACCTAGCTCTCTGCTTTTTATAGTTTTCTTACAGCGTATGACTAATTTTTTTATATGCTAATTTTTATGTTTATTCAGCGTTATTTAAATTTTCAGTTGTCAGGTTCACGTCTATCTAGTTTCTTTATTTCGTTACGTATGAAACAATTTCTTAAATAAAAACAAAACGATAACAGTAATTTATATTTTTAGTGGAATGAGTACTCGTGGAAGAAAGTTACTTCAACTTCAACAGCGTCCATTCTCACGTACAGAAGGGACTGGAAAAAAACTGCCGCCAACTCCATCAAAACCGAGCAATGTCCTTTTCGGACGAAAGCCCGCCTCGCTTCCAGCTACACCAGGAAGGCAACTGCCACGAACAAGAACTCCTTCGGAGGATAGCTATTATAATAAGTCCAGTTATAATGAGGACTATAATTACGCTTATCACAGTCAGGATAACTTACAACAGGGTGTTTATAGTGGCAATAGCTACACGGAACAGAGCTTCACTCAAATGCATATCACTGGTACGGTTCCAGATAATCAGTACGTCACTAGTTTCGCATCGCAGGTGACGAACCTCTACAGTCAAATTTATGTAGAACCACAAACTCAAGATTCGTACAAATCGGTAGAAAGTTGTACACAGAATTCGTACAATGATTTTCAGCAACCTTATATTGAGCAAAACATAGACACTTACATGGATGCTTATGAAGAACCTTATCAAGAAACTACATATCCAAAAGTCAGCGAATCCATGCCTATTGAGAAATACGAAAAAACTCAGGATGTAGTAATGCAAGATACTTTTCAGAATGCGACATATAATCAAAGTAACTTTCAAGAACTTTATCAATCAAACTTTGATCAGAAGTCATTCGAGGAAAATCAATATCCAGAGAAATATACAGATAAAACTTTTCAAGAGAATCAATATCCAGAAAAATTTCCAGATAAAACTTGTCAGAATAATCAGTACCCAGAAAATTATCCAGATAAGACTTATCAGGATAATCAATATTCAGAAAAATATCCTGATAAAACTTACCAGGATAATCAGTATGAAGAAAAATATTCCGATAAGATTTACCAAGATAATCAATACGTTGATAAATTTCCAGATAATACGTATCAAGATGAACAGTTTCAAGAAAAATTTCAAGAAAAACCTTTTGATGATAGTCAGTATCAAGAGAAATACCCAGAACAATCTTACCAAGATAATCAGTACGACGAAAAATATCCAGATCAAATGTATCAGGATACTCAGTATCAAGAGAAATATCCAGAACAGCAATTTGAAAATGACCAATACCAAGAAACATATACAGACCAATCTTTCCCAGATAATCAGTATCCGGCTTACACTGAATCAGTTGCAACGAGTATATATGATCAGACAATTGTTACGGATGCAACAGCTACTTTTGATCAATATCAGGGAAATGAGTTCACTAATCAGTACAATGACGTGACGACTACTGCTCATGAGGAACCATACCAGAATACGTATCAGCAGACACCTGTTTCGGTAGCTGTTTCCCAAGAAGGTTATCAAGAATCTTACAATAAAACACAGGATTATACCGATTATATACCATATAGCAAAGAAGAAAGTACACACCCATATAAAAACAGTTTTGAAAATCAGTATCAAGAGTACCAGGAGCAATATGAAGAATCGTATCAAGATTCATATCAAGATTCCTTTGAAGATCAATATAAAGACAACGTTATCAATATTGATCAAAGAAAAACAGATTTGCCAGAACTTTCTGTCACAACACCGCGGGGTCAAACGAGAACTAATGGTTATCCTTCTAGCGAATCAGAATATTTCTATCCGCAAAAGGACAGCCAAGAAGTCTCGATTTTGGGTTCAGAGAGAAGAAAAGTACTCAGTAAACGCGACACCAGTCCACTGCTCCAACAGAATACCGATTCGTTGGAGTCTAAGGACGACAAACTCAAGGACTCCTTCGAAACTGCAGTAAGTTCTGTTGGTAGCAGTCAGCCTAGAAAAGCCTTTAGCGAGTACTCAACGGCAGGAGAATCTAGTCCTGCTCCCACAACTCTCGCGGGTTCGCCTCAAAATCACATTCAGACACCGATTTCCATGGCGAACCATGTGGCGAATCACATTAACGTAACGGTTGTAACGAAGGATACGACTGTTTATGATAATGTGACAGTAAATGGCAAACGACTTTCGAGAACCGAGTCATATCAAGAGGATATTATGGAAGACGATGAATATCCGGAATTACTATCAAAAGAACCTCAGAGGAAAGATTCCCAGCTATCGCATCTCAGCCATCAGAGCCATCAAAGTCATCAAAGTCAAATAAGCCAACATTCAAGTCAACATTCACAAAAACCAAAACTCACGCGCGTTGATTCTTATGCTTCCGATCATTTTCCTGACGATTCTTACGGTAGAAGAGATTCTTACGTACAACCAGCTCGAAAAGATTCCTATGCCTCTATGACTCATGATAGTTATCCTAAACCAATGCTTACGAGAACAGATTCATATCAATCTAAAGAGCATCGAGGAAGTACATATGGACAAAACTTTACTACTCCGCAGCCTATTTCCAGAGCTGAAAGCTATCAGCGTGGCTATTTCAATGATCAAGAGTCTATTGATGAAACTCAAATCGTTCTTGGAAGTGCGGTCAATGGAGAGTACAAAATGACAGATGAAACCCTCGAAAGGTAAATAATTACATGAATATTGATTAGTATTACTATAATTAAAATAAAATTGAACGGGGTCTTTTATCTGAGAACTTTCAATGTCACTAAGTGAAGCATGGAACATTTGAAACTAGGATATTTTTTGGTCAATGAAACAGTATAAAAATTTTAAACTTAATCATTAAAATATAAATATCATTTTTTAAATATTTTTAAAGAGGTTCTATTGCATTCAATTATAACTGTCAGTTTTTGATTAAACTTTCTCATTGGCAGAATAATATGGCGAGTTTATAAAATTTCAATAAATATATTTGAGTAACTATTAATTCATAGGATGTTACGGGAACCAACGGTTTTAACACTCATATTATAAAAAGGAGTATGCCCATATCTGCCTTTAATAAGATTATAAGGGCGACGGACGAAACTTGCACTAATATTTAGAGTGAAAAAAGACATTTCCCCTTTGAGTAAGGGTGCCAAATTTTTTTTAAATTGAATGTCTTTTGATGTTCTAAATAATAACGTAGGATTTGTATGTTGCCCCTAGACTACTTCTTATTCCAGTCTCGTAGGCATCCGCCTTTGCATAGGAGAGGTCGGAGCCAGAATCCGACAAAATACGTACCCGCCGCAAACTAAGTTGGCGTTGTGATCAGGTAGAGGTAATCGAGTGTTGTCCGACTGTTTATTTAAATTACACAAAAATACGACCCTGAGCTGCTGATGCGAGACACGGTTACGTTTGCGAGGCAGAGATGGCGCTCAGGATACGTTCATCTTATTCGTGAGTTTGGCTAGTTTCTGCAAATCGTTAACTTTAGACGCAGCAAGGATTGCTCTGTATTGTACCTGGAACTTCTTGATGAATACGGATTTTATAACATCATCCACAACCACTCACATTCAAAGTTCTTAGACGACAGAGAGCCTTCTGTGCGAACATCGCCCTTCAATAATGTTCGCAATTGTGTATCTGCGGAACTCGAGTACGTCGACATGATGCGTTCTATTATCGCCGTGTACCGATTTCGTGTACGCGGTTTCGACTCAGTTAAAAATTCAAATTCTCGCCTCGACTACGACTTTCGATAACACAGGCCGACAAAATGAGACCGACCTCCTTACCCAGAAACCAGACTATACTTTTCCGAAGGTTTTCGGAGCGCTGACTCAAAATCTGGCCTCAGAATTGCTATATCACGTCAGGATTTTGAGATACCCTAATCTAAAAGTGCAAAAAACACCGTTTTTGCCCATATTCGAGGTTACATAAGCACGACACGTTTCTTTTTCACAAAAAAATACACTCGTCATCTTAAAGTATAAGTCTTCCTCTTTCAAATGGCGTCGAGTTTGTTCAAATATCTTTTTTTTTCGATGAGATAGTACAATTTTAAGTTTACAAATTTTACAATTTTCCTACATCTGGAAAATTACACAGGCTGACAATTTTCAGAACCAGAAAGGAGAACATACGTCCCCGAAGGTGTTCGATGCGCTGAATCTGAATCTGACTTCAGAATTGACCCATCACCCTTGGTTTCCGAGATATTCTAATCTAAGAATGCGAAAAACACGTTTTTTTGCTATATTTGAGGTTATGTAGGAAAATTTAAAAATTTGTAAACTTAAAATTGTACTATCTCATCGAAAAAAAAAGATATTTGAACAAACTCGACGCCATTTGAAAAAGGAAGATTTATACTTTAACCCATTTCTTCCTAAGCGGCCATTTTATAGTCGATTGGTTTTTTGCCTAAAAAATTGTCGAAACAAAAATAATAATAACCAATAGCACTTTTCCGAAGTAAAATTGTCCGCTCTTTACGATTCTGAAGTCAGAATTTTGAAAATTCCATTGGAAAATTTCAAAATGGCGATTTGAATGTGATGAAAAATAAAAAATACATTATAATAATCGACTATAAAATGGCCGCTTAGGAAGAAATGGGTTAAGATGCTGGATGTACTTTTTTGTGAAAAAGAAACGTGTCGTGCTTATATAACTTCGAAAATGGACAAAAACGGTGTTTTTGGCACTTTTAGGTTAGGATATCTCAAAATCCTGACGTGATAGAGCAATTTTGAAGCCAGATTTGGAGTCAGCGTATCGAAAACCTTTGGAAAACTATAGTCTGGTTTCTGGGTAATAATTTGGTTGACATGTGTAATCTTTTGGCCATACGGCATTGAGTATTTCGCAGAATCGAAAATTCAAGAGCGCGCCGCGATTCGAACGTCCGGAAGCCGTTAGGCACTGTGCCGTCGAGAGATTTCCAGAACCAATGACCGTGTCCTATTTTTATCAAACATGCAATTTGATAATAAAAAAAATGGTTGACTTGTTATTACCACAACTAAATTCTATTGCAAATTATTTTAAATATCTACAGCTACTAATTTTACTATTACTACTGCTAATATTTTTTTAATTTACGTTTCTTTTATCTCTCACACAGTATGTAATATACTAGCAGAGATAATTTTCATAAAATTGCGTTAGTAATATGTAGTCACAATTCGTTGGTTGTAACACACAAGCAGTAGTATGCTCAAATAGGAATTTACAATTTCAAACATTAGTTCCATCAATTCACGTTGATGTGCCAAGGACGTAGTCGTTGGGAAGTGATATAAAGCTTCATTTTTCAGAGCAATCTAACTACGAAACCAAAAGCATGCAAAAAAGAAAAAATTTATGTTCTGCATATTTACGGTACGTATTACTTCAAATGGTTCAACATGTGTATTTAAGTAGTAGTAAGTATAATAATGTTAGCATGAAGATATGCGTTCTGTTGAATTATATACCGTATGAATAATTTGTATGTCGACACACACAATATATATTTCATCGTTCTTGCTGTAGGTTTTGTAAGTATAGTTATAGATTTCTAAATTGAAGCCATATCGCAAACCCAACGACTACGTCATTGGCATATCAACGCAAGTTGGTGGAATACATTTTTGAATTTATAAATGCCTATTCAGTATACTGCATGCCTGTGTGCTAATTGCTATCACTTATACCTATCCATAATAATCGTTTTGTACATATAAATACACCTGTTGAACCATTGGGAGTAATTCGTGTGTGTATACGCAGAATATATATTTTATCTTTCTTGTATGCTTTTGGTTTGTTAATTGTATTGCTCTGTAAACCGAAGTTGTATATAACTTCCCAACGACTACGTTGTTATCAGATCAAAGTGACTGATGGAACAAATTTTTGAAATTGTAAATGCCTATTTGAGCACACTATATGCTTATGTGTTACAACCAACGAATTGTTACTACCTATTATACTCACGCAATTTTATGAAAATTATCGCTGCTAGTATTACGTACTTTGTAAGAGATAAAAAAATAAACGTGAATAAAAAAATAATTTGTAGTAGCCTGCAGTGATGTCAACCACAAGTCACCAATTTTTTTTCATTATCGATTGCATGTTTGATAATAATTTCATATACTAAAAAAGTTACGCCGCCTGCCCGGCAATTCGTCTTGTATTGGTTCTATTTAAAATTTAACATATCCTGAGCACTATCTCTACTTCGGAAAAGTAACCGTATCTCGCATTAGCAGAAACTATACCAAATAGTCATGGCGGCAGAAGCCGAGTCGTTTGAATCGTTCAACGTACATCACGAGTTCCAAGTTCGAGCAAAAAGTACTGAGCTAAAGCTACGGAAAAGTGCATCATTGCATCCACATCGGTAATGGCAATCTGATACACTCAGGGTTGTTTGAGGGCATGAAGTGTTTTATTTTTGTGTAGTTTATGTGGACAGTCGTCCAACACACGGTAACCTCCACCTGGCCACAACGCCAACTTAGTTTGCGGCCGCGGGTATGTATTTTGTCGGATTCTGGATACGCCCTCCTCTTTAAGACTGTTTGATAAAACAATATTCCCTATAAATAATAGGTTTATGTGATATTCTTAAGTAATTTCAAATCGATTATTAGATCATGCAAATGAAATCAAATTATGAAATGAAAAAAAGTGCGATTAGCTATATTAATCGAATTTGATCGAAGCGTAGCAATGCTTGCCGTGAATGCAGACATGCAATGTCATGCCCACCATGATTGGGCGGTCAATTATTTAAACACACATGAAAGCTCAATAATGAAGTATTTCCAAATATTGGAATAGAAACGACTGAGCTTAGCGTCTTTCGTTTCGTCTTGAGTTTCCTTAAGAATATTACATTCGTTGATGTAGAATCCAAGCCCATGACTAATTTTAGAATTATTTTATTTTTTGGACTGGACGTTAAACGAGTTTTACGGCTTTGATAACAAAAAATAGTTTAATTACTGTTCATTTAAATTGTGCACTATAGAAGACAAATGAATATAAACGTACGTAATCTAATAATGTAAATCTCAATTCATTTATTTTGTATCTGATGAGTATCTATAATAAATTGAAGTATTATTTGTAATTTTCCTTCAATTCAGAATTCATTTCCAAGTTTCGAAATAGAATATTTATATTAAATTCATTAAATAGCAAAGTTCTATTACTCCATTTTTATATTTTACAGATATGAACGAGGAGAAGAAGCAATGATTAGAGGATCAAGAGACGATTCGTTAATAGAACCACCAATTTCTGATAGTCCTAGGGGTAAGAAACGCAATATTTAAAGTGTAAAACTTTTGTATTATTTAAATAAACATATATATAAATGCCTCTATTTATTTCACAATGCAGGGAGTATCCAGAAACAAGCTTCATTAGATGAAAGTGTTCAAATGGATACACCTCCTAGAAGTCCACCAGAACCACCAGCTGATGAAGAGCTGCTTGAAATGGTGCACTCCCCACCAGTGTCAACACAAATAAAAGAGCGATCTGAGATGACTCCTAAACAGAGGTGGCACGTAGCCTTTAATAAGATCATCATGCAGCTAAACGTAAGTCAATAAATATGGAATATTTTTATTTATTTTCTACAACGTATTTTGTGCATGGTGCATAATGATTTCCGTTAAACAAAACGCTGAAGAAAATCAGAACAGATCGAAAATTTGAATCTGTTACTAAGGGCTACTTATTAGAGCATTATGAATTAATTTATTACAAAGTTTTAATGTTTTAAGGTATAGCAAGAGTTAAACAAAGTATTAACTATTTTGTGACTCCAGTTTGCGGCCATGTTAATTCTTATGAGGTTATGAATGATCTTTCAAAAGATTTTTCTCTGTCATCGCGATTAGATGACATAAATATAAAAAGCTAGCTAGAATCGCAAAATTCCAAGGAAGATATTCGTTTAAAAGAGTTATATGTTAACGATAATTTAAAACTAATATTAAATAGAAAAGTTCTATGTTTACTAAATGGCATGTTCTTGTATATTTATATATATGGCTACTACATGGAACATCGTAACTTCTATTGTAACGTTCAATTACTAAAACTAGATGCGCATTACTGAAAGTACTTAAGGGGATTCCGGAGTCGCCTGTTTTACCGACATTAGGTTTTTCAAACTTTTCTCTTTAACAAATTAACCAATTCACTTGAAACTTTTAGAGATGATAGAATGATCATAAATAGAACGCGCTCAGCCCAGAAATTTCCGAAAACTAAAATAATATAGAAGCTAGAGAAGAAAATACCAAATTTTTACTGATTTCAATTCAATCCAAGAGATGGCATGATTCTGACTTTGCAATTATATTTCAAATAGGAGCCGTCCTTGGCTTAGTGGGTAAGGCGCTTGCCTGCTAAACAAGGCGACTCA
>UELU01113606.1:0-18863 GCA_900490025.1 Megastigmus dorsalis | reverse complement strand
ATATATATATATATATATACCTGTCGTCCTTCAGTACTAAGAGGTGCGTTAAATATATATATATATATATGTGTGTGTGTGTGTATGTGTGTGATCATTTCTCCAAAAAATCGGCCAGTTTTGAGGTCTGTAAGTGGCAAACAATTTTTTATCGTAGCACACTTTCCGTACCTGATTTTTCTTGTTCTACACGCGATGCAGTTTACAAAAAATATAGTGTGCAAGCGAAATAAGCCTCCTGGCACACTTTTTTTGCAATTTTAGAATTACCCTATTTATGCCCACCAATGCCCTTTTCTTCTCAATTTTCGATGCTGTAATTTTATATGCAAGTACTTACTAAAAATTCCAAATATTAAAATAAGTCTAGAGACTGAAGTCTACGTGATGGCTCGGTCAACAGTGCGATGGACTCGTATTTTGTTTGAACACTACATTTTTCGTATACATGCAGATGACTTGAAAGAGAGCTGACTTTTTGGAGGAATGCTCATATATAATTAATTTATAAGAACTTAGACACTTACTGTTCCATTTATAGAATAAATGCAAATGGATTCATTGTAATCAGCAGATCTTTGAAATACTGTTACTTTTCCATCAACATTAAGCGTCACCTGAACCATAGTTCTAAAAATTTAGGAGAAAGTCCAATTTTATAAGTAGCTCAAAATTTTCTATATTGCATACATTTTTAAATGAAGGCGTTTAGAATTTTCAAATACTCATTTTCAGTTTGCTCTTTCGAAAATATTGAAAACTTACAGAAATTTGTAATTTTATTTTAATTAAACAGGTTTCTATAAGGTTTCATTGCAGTTTAAATTTCATTTTTTACCTTGAATCATCACAGTAGCCATCTCCATCTTTAGTACAGATTTTTTTCTTCAGACTTTGAACGGATATTTTATTGTAGTCAGGAAAGCAAAATGCAAATTCTAAAGCATCTAGTATATTAGATTTTCCTAAACACATATTTCGATGTTATAAATAATCTATTTTGGTTAGATGAAAAATACAATATTTTAACAAAAATAAAAATACAACCCCTTAAAAATTCATTATTTATTGTACTAAAAAATGGAGGCCAAGGGTTCCGGGAAACCGATTTTGATGAAACTCTACAGACATTCTTTAATCTCATATTTTCGATTAAAGAATGTCTCTGTGGCGAAAAGAACCCAATTGTATCGTAATACCTATATATTACGAAAATGACATTTGTAACTTGTACAAAACACAATACGAAATCTTTAGAAACAGTATACTTTATAGATTTCATTTCTTATCATAATTCATAATAGTCACTCCCCGACAGCTCCGCGAGAGATCAGCATATTGAGCATTCGGCGTAACTTGAGGTAGCTGGTGTGACTGGCACAAATAGACACTTCTGAGAATAATTTTTGGTATTTACTAAATATATTCCATACATAACTTATACAATAAAATATGTTAAAAACTTTTATAAAAAAGAAAATTCTGCAAAGAATATTTAGTTCGTTTGTGAATCGCTCATAATCCTTACTTAGTTATTAGCTGAAGAATTATACTGTAAGCGTAAAAAATTGCATCTGAGTATATAATATAATTCCCTTTGCTCTACAAAGTGTACGTAAATATATAATTATAAGCTATATTTGAGAATAATTTTGAAATGCAGGAACCAAACCCTTATGAGAAAAAATATATAAATTTTATTCAAACTAAATGAAACACATTATACAAATAACTATATATACACAGGTATACTATTGTTTATAGAAATTATATTATTGTAAAAATTAAAGCACTAAATAATTGCAGATAGTATAATCTGAAAATTTGTTTAAGACATTTCTTACCAACTCCATTAAGTCCAACGATTGACGATATTTGACCCCAAACAAAGCGAACTTGATTTTTATATGCCTTAAAATTTTTCAGCTCCAATTCTGTAATGGTTGGCATCTTGGCACTACCGAATGCACTGTGCTAATGACGCGTTCGCGCGATTTAATTCTGCATCTGCAGTGCTTAACGGTTCCTGCTCGCGAACTTTATTAAAAATCAGCGCTCTCAAAAGCGTTATAAGACAGGGATCGTCAATCGAATATTTTTCAAATTTGTAAGAGGCCGCGACCCCTTGCGGAGAATTATTTTATCACCAAATTTTTCCCCTCAATGATACGATCGACTTTAACAGTATAAATATATAACTGTCAACTCCTACACTACGATTTCCAATATTCATACAAATAACAGAAATAAGGGTTGAGTGATGAGTCGTTGAGGCCGATGAGGGGAACTAAAAGTATATTATATATGTAGTATAAAGGGTGAAGAAAAAATTCTCAACCACACTTTAAATTTCCGAGAATTCGAACGAAAGTTTGATTTAACAAACTTCTACATGCATTTCAAGAATTTGTAGTTTATTTTTATTATTTCTTTTAATACCTAGTCTGATTCTATTTACTTTTTAAATTTAATCAAAATTTACAGATTTAAGAATGTTAATTAATAAAACCACTTATTAAGGAAGAAATATAAAACTTGTTATTATTTTACATAGAATTTTTTTATTTGAAATTTCAACAGTACGAAAACAGTAAGTATACATGCATCCGATTCATAGTTTTTTTTACAACTTTTCAAAACTAAGTTACTATTCCCTTACAATTTTACATACACGTTAAAGAATTGTAAATCAATTTTGTTCGTGTTTTACAGTCATACACAATTCGTACAAAAATCTTAAGTCATAAAGTCAAAGAAGTTTGCAAGGTGGTTAAATTACTTTAACTTAAAAAAGTTATGAAATGAAACGTCATGATTTAATTTTAATTATAAAATAATGAAAAATATCGTGAAGTGAAAAATTGCAATAAGAAACAATTCAATACAATTTTATTTTCTTTATGAATTTACAAATTGAGATGATTCTTATACACATGATATTTTTTTTTAATACAAGTCTCTCTGTAAAAATGTGTTTTACATTTTTTTTTTGTAAAAATAATTTAAATAAATCTTATCCTACTAAATATTTTTATTTTATATATATATATATTCTTTCTGTCTGCGCATTATCATATACTAAAACGGTATTAAGTTTACTCTACATATGTATAAATCGCATTGTCGAAATCCTTAATACATACGAACTCCTACATACACAGAAAGTAATATAGATCTTAAGATAATTAAAACAAATTAGCTAATATGTGTTGGGAATGTAGTTAAATCTAAAGTCAAAACTTTGCTTTCTAAGCACTCTCCAACCTGAAAATTAAAATTATCATAAGTACATTTGCATCGATACTATATTGAATATGAAAAAGATTGTACTTTTTTTACGTACATCAGGACAAATTCCAATAAGTGCATCTGCATGTGAATAAAATTCTTCTTTTAAAGATATAACTATCGTTTGAAGAGAATTTGTTTTATCTCTGATGTAGCTTGCAACTTTTCCAATATTTGTATTGTCTAAAGCAGCATCAATTTCATCTAATACGAAAAAGGGTGCTGGTTGATAACTATAAACAGATAAGTAAATATGATTAACATAGAATCAGCACTAAAAATTTACAAATGTTTTGAATATTATTTGAAAAAGTACCTATGAATGGCAAAGAGCAAAGCAAGAGCTGCCACAGTCTTTTCACCTCCAGAAAGATTAGACATTGGTTGGAAACGTTTACCAGGAGCCACGCAGTTATAATTAATACCATCTAAATAAGGTTCTTCGGGATTTTCTGGTCCAAGAAAAGCTTGAGCAGATTGATTTTTTGCTAAACTCTACAAACAAACATAAAATATACAATTAATTAGTTATAATTCGAAAACATATACGAAAATTGTCTTAATACTAAATTTTAAGTTTTAAAAGATATAAATTAATATTGATTGATTGTTACTGTTCAATTGCGCTTCAGTGACGCTAACAAAAACTATAAAATCTATCTATTTCAGTACCTTGTAAATTGGGTCGATTTCATTAGATACGTGTTCGAAACAAGTCGTAAATCTATCGTATCTCTCCTTTTTAACTTTCTCAAATTGAGTCTTTGCCTTCTTGGCTTTCTTGCGCAGCTGTTCAAACTCTTCGTTAGTCTCTTGCAATTTCTCCTTCGCCAAATACAACTTTTGAATAGCCTTCATATTTGGTGCTTGAATACGCTGAATTGTATTCTGAAGCTCATTAATAACTTTATTTAACTTGTCAGTTGACTTTTTAAGATCGTCCTCGTCCACATCTTTCAAATTATCGGGTAACGAGGAATAATCTATTGTAATACGACTTTCTCTTTCGTATTGCTTTTGAGTACTAACGCTGGAATCGTTGTTTGATTCACTAGCTGCAGTACTTGCGTCCCCAGCAATGTCTTCCATATTTCCATGTAGCATGGGAATAGCGATATCCTCCATCTATAAGTAATAATTTGTTTAGATTAGTACCTTTTTAAAATCAATTAAAAAAATAAATTCTTTTTGAATTATTTGTATTAACAAAAAGACTAGAACCTTGCAGTGCATCAAAATGTTATGACGTTCGCCTTTGCGCTGCTCAATTTTATTTTCTATAGAATTAAGTTGCTTATTTGCCGCTTGAACATCCTTTGCAATAGCCCCTACTTCGCGTCTACATTTTCCTATTTCTTCATCTTTTTGGTCAACATCCATTTTCTTTGCACTCCTAGTAGATTTCAGCTGCTCCATCTGTTTTTCGTCATTTTCAATTTCTGCCTTTTGATTTTTCTCCGTCTGCTTGGCCGATTCTAATTTGTCTTCGGCATCTTGTACAGCGCGTTCCCATCTCAAAACGTTACCTAGCACAACATGATTACATTTAGTACATTTACAAAATTATTCAGACGTTTTCTGAATGTGTTTTAACTGCCAATTACAAAAATATAAACTCTAAGAAACTGCAGATACATGAGGATATAAATATGTATAAATTATAAACACAAAGAAATATGGAACATACTTTCAGTATCACGTTGCTTCTCGAAATCCAATTGATTTTGAATACGATTGCATTGATTTTCAAATTCCATTCTTTTTTTTGCTCTCTCTTCTTGTGATCTAAAAAAATTAATTATATTTTAATCGTTTTACAATGTGCAGGTAGATTTAAAAACGCAAACAATTTAGAAAGTTACCTTAATTCTCGTTCTTCATACTGTCGAATATTTGAAATACCAATAGATTCACAGAAACTGGCAAAAACATCGTCTTCAACATTGTTCATTTTCTCTTTGATATTTTGAATTTCCTGGTCGCGTTCTGCCATTGTCTTCTCAATAGCTGATATCGTCGGCTAATTGAAAACAATTTATTGAAAGTTAAAAATACATATTTTAATTAAGACGTTATGCAGTATGCTACACCCAAATTTATTTAAATTTTCAATATTTACCCCGAATTTGTCTAATTCATTTTGAAGTTTTGCTAATTCTGCTTTTAGCTCAGCAATTTGTTTTTTCTGTAAATAGAGCCATAAACATAAAAGTATTGTGCAAAGTTTTTTAATAAAATAAAATATTTTTTAAGCATTACCGTTGCTGTCAAGTCACTCTTATTATATTTCAATCGGGTTTCTAAACCACGAATCTGAGATTCTATCGTATTTAATTCAGATTCTTTACGAGATTTCTTTAAAGCTTCCCTCAGTTCTTCTGTTAATTTTTCCTAGAAAATTGAAACTTATGTAAATCTGTTACATAATATGTTTTGAATACAGTCAAAATTATACATACTTTTTGAGCTTTCAATTGAGACATTTGTTTTTCATCCCATCTTTTTGCTTTCTTTGCCAAATCTAAACTACCTCCAGAAATAATACCTGCTTTCTGGTAAAATGTTCCATCAAGAGCAACACACTGAAATCATTTTGAATAAAAAATATTATTAACTGCATATATTTTAATCTTCTCTATCAATTAATCGAATATTTACATCATATCTAGCTTTTTTATCCATCTCATAAGCCACTTTGTTAGCATCTTCTGGAGTTTCACAAACTAAAGCATTGTTTGTTGCAAATAAAACTGCACGATCAATATCTTTTGGAGAGAAACGTAATACATCGTACAGTAATTTGACATTTTTTGGTTCTTGTATATTTCTATAAAAAAAAGAATGACAATGAACTTTTTATACTAAAAATTATAAATATATTTCTTCTTAGAACAATATGTATGATGCATACCTAAGACGTTCTTTTAATGGCTTAGCTTGTATATAATCTAAAGGTAAAAAAGTTTCGGGTTCAAGATACTGTTCTTTTAGATACTGAATGCATTGCCTTGCAGTTTTTTCTGTATCAACAACAATAGCTTCCATATATTTTCCAAGTACTTTAGTAATAGCAACATTATACCTTTTATGAATTGGTTCACACATATTGTACATTCGGTCATACTGCAAGAAAAAAAACATTTATTGAATGTGAATCTACTTTCACACATACTTGTGCAATAAGCAGTTTTAATCTTTTTCATAATATAATAGAATTTTCTTAAAATGAAAGCTTCATAACTTACCACGCCTGGAAAAAGTCTCTTAAAATTTTCAACGATCTCGGTTTTCTTTTTTGTCCTAGACACCTCATGTTTATCAACTTTAGCATCTCCCAATTGTTCTGATATATTTTCTAATTCACGCTGTAATTCCTGAATTCTATCCTTTGAACTTCCAACATCACATTGCAGATCTTGCCGCAGTTTCTTTTGATCCTCCAATGCAGCTTCTGAAGTTCGAATATGTTCCTCTAACTTCTCAATACGTTTTGTAGCCTCTTCAAGCATATGTTCTTTCTGTTTAATCTTGTTCTCTATATCAGTTTTCTTACGCCCTTCATTATCTAATCTATCCTGATCAGATTTTTGCTCTCTATTAATCGAATCTAGCATCTGTGTGTATCTTGCAGACTGTTTTCCTGCTTCTTCCTTTAATCTATTATATTCTTTCACCTGCTCATCTTCCAATTGTACATCTCTACCCTGAGATTGTGATTGTGCAGCAATTCCAGCTTCATAAGTAGCTTTGGATTCCTCTACTTGACGTAATTCTTCAAGTAACTCATTGATGTCCTTTTTGTGAGCTTCATCTGCAACACGTGCTTGAGCCAGTGATTTTTTTGCAGATTCACATTTCTTTTGCATATGTGCCACACGTTCCTTAGCTTTTATAAATGCTGGTCTTTTCTTTGTTATCTCAACCTCTACTTCTCTGATATCTTGCTCAATTTTCGCTAATTCACGTCCAAGTTTTCCAGAGTCTTTTTTTTTCTCTTTAAGCACTTCCTCAGCTTTTTCACGTTTCTTTTCTACTTTTTCTATCTCATGCTGTTTTTTCTTTAATGATACTTCTAAATTTTCTATTTCTTTCTCATTATGAAAAAGTCGAAATAGCTGCAGTTCTACTTGCTTTTCAACGTACTCTTCCTTTAAACGTTGATACTTTTCTGCTTCTTCTTTTTCAAGTTTAGCTTCTTTTCGTTCTGCAGCAATACCTTTCTTTTTTTGATAAGAAAATTGTGTTTCTTCTTCAGCTCTTAACATTTCTGCTTTTAAACGTTCGTATTCAGCTTTTAAAGCACCAGAATTACTAATCTCTTCAAAAAGTGCAGTTCTTTCTTTTGGATTTTTCATAGCTATTGATTCAACAGCACCTTGGAAAACTAAGAAATTCTTTGCTTTAACATTGATTCCCAATTGCTCCAATTCATTCAAATAAACTTGACTTGTAACAACCTATACCAAATTTATTTATTAATAGTTTACAATTACATAAATAAATTATGTCAAATAATTTCTATACGTACACTTCCATTTATACGATGTTCTGAGGAAGAGCCGTGAACAGAGCGCATAAAACTTTTTTCAGTTCCATCTTCTAATTCAAAAACTGCTGTTACCGATGCACTGATAAAAAAAAGGAAAATGTATATTAAGTTCAGAATTATACATAAATAATTACACAAAATATGTTCAAGTTTGGTCACTAAGAATGTCTTCATTATTTTTAATTAGTTTTATATAGTGAACAATATAAATACATTTTGTATGAACTATTCAAATTATTCTTTTTCAGCATTAAATTGTTTCATTGCCATTGAAGCTTTACACATGATAGAATATTGTATGTCAAGAATCAGAACACAAGGATCATAAAGCATCAAAAGAAGATATTTGCTTACAATGCTCAGAGAAGGCAATGAGTTTATGCATATTACTTTAGAGAATCATGTTTTGTAACTATATAATGTGCACATTAATTAATTAAAATATACTAAAAAGACATTAAAATTAATAAAAGTTATGACAATACCTTCGAGCAACAGGCATACCAATTGATGCCCCATGAATAAGTTCATTGAACCTTTTGACTCGTAAACTGCTGGTCTTTTCACCCATAACAAAACTGATGGCATCCATAAAATTCGATTTACCTATAAAAGAAAGCACAAAAATCCATTATTATAAACCCAAATGGGAAAGTATCAAATATATATACAAACTTAACCTACCTGATCCATTTGGACCGATTACAGCGGTGAAAGATTTCAAAGGTCCAATAACAAGTCTACCCTTGTAGGACTTGAAATTTTCTACCTCAATATGCTTGAGGAAGGCCGGCATTTTTATCGCGAGTCGTCCATAAATAAGATAGAACTTTTATTATGTGAAAAATGACAATTTGGCGCCACAAATATACTCTCGCGAAGCAAAACAATGAGCATCATCTAACATCTGTGTGCGTCTCTCTCGTCAAGTCGTGTCTCAATTTTTAGAATCGTTTCCATGTACCTATTCAGTTTACATGAAGGGAAAATAGTCCAATTTAGATATGAATTTGGTTAATAGGTCGACTCAAAATTATATATATTTAATTAGAAGTATATAAAATGTAAATAATTAGGAAAAATGAAGACTCTAGTGTATTGATCAATTATTTTTCATGAAGATTAATAGATTCAATGTAAAATTTTTGTACAGATACTTAACAATTATTGTAACAAATAATTTTTTATTATCACTTCATTAAAATTCAGTTAATATATATAGGCCTATTATAGGCTATATATAATAAAATGGCGAGTCAAAAAAATTGTAATGTCTTGGACCAATCACGATGAGTTTCATAAGTCCTCTACCTACTACTGTCCTACTCCTCTGGGGCCTGGATTCTTCGGCTCTATAACAGTACTTAGTACCTTATATCTATATACTTGTTCGTGAATGACGTCAGCTAAAGCTGATTTCAACGTTTTATTTATAAAATTTTGTCATCATCAATTCTATAAATCGAACTATATCGAACTTTGAACTTCATTTCAGTGGTTACCTGCTCTGCTGTAAAAAGTCATCGTCAGCACCTGTAGTAAGTCCACATCATTCTTTTCGTACATTTTTGTTATAAATTCTACCGGAATTGTGTATTATTGCGCCATTCTTTTTTGCAAACCGGGAAAAGTAACTAACACCAGTACCTATTTTTTCTAAAAAATTGTTACAACGATAAATTTAGAATTTTTCATATTTAATTCGCTTCATAAGTTTTAATTACTAGATTTATTTGTGCAGAGATATAAGTAGGCTCTTACAAATAATAATTAATTATTTAAAATAACGGTAAATTATATGTGAATTAATAATGTGAAATATTTAATATAAAAATGTTTCTTTTACATTTTCGTAGATTTCATAGAGGTTATCGAGAGAAGAATCAGGATCAGCAAAATGAGTTTACAGTGGACACTAATAGCTAGTTTTCTTTATGCTGAGATCTTTGTAGTGCTTCTTCTGGTTTTACCAGTTGCTTCACCACAAAGATGGCAGAGGCTTTTCAAATCGAGATTTTTGAAAAGTCTTGGAGAACAGGCCTCTGTGTATTTTTTCATGCTGCTTGCAATCCTGGTATTATTCTTGTTGGATGCTGTACGTGAAATGAGGAAATATTCGCATGTTGAAATTAATGAACATGCACATTTGGATGCTGAAATGCAAGGTATAAATTTTCCATAGTGTTAACGGTCTCTTTGGGGACACGACATGCAAAGGAGACTGTAATATTAATAAACCAGATTTGCAATTGTTAGTTTATAAAAATCAATAATAAATTTTAAAATTTCATTATTTTTTAGGCAATATGAGATTATTCCGGGCTCAAAGAAATTTCTATATATCTGGATTTGCACTATTCTTATGTCTTGTAATTCGGCGACTTGTCATTTTAATATCAGCTCAAGCAACTCTTATTGCTCAAAGTGAAGCATCTATGAAACAAGCTCAGTCTGCTACATCAGCTGCGAGAAATCTTCTTCAAAAATCTGGCGAAAGTGCACAAAATGATACAAATGAAGTACATGATAAGGCTGTGAAGGATTTAAAAATTCAACTTAAAGAATTGCAAGAAAAGAAGTTAGAGCTAGAAAATGAGCTTACAAGAGAAAAGAAAGACAAGGCTGCTATCAAATCACAAGCAGATTCATTAGCCAAAGAATATGACAGATTAAATGAAGAGCACTCCAAACTTACAGCTGCTGCTGATGGAGACAAAAAGAGTGACTGAAATTATTCTTCCTTATTAAAAAATATTTATGGATTATCTGGCTTTAACTACAGGAGAGTTGGTTTTATATTGTATTAAGGTATTCTACAATGTTGTATAGTTTTGTAATGAGTTATTATTTAAGTGAATTAATAATATAAGAAAATTGTTTAAAAAAAAATTAACTGAAAAAGTTAAAAACTTTAAAAAAAATCAGTAATAATCATTTTTTATTAATTCATACAAACACATTAATTGTGTGATTTGAATATTCTTTTTGTTTAAACCATATTTCATAAGATTAGCTTAAAAATAATTTCGAATATTTTTGTAATTAATAAAAAATTATAAAATCATAGAAATTTGCTAATTTATTTGTTTATAAATACAGCCCAGTTTATTAAATTTTCAGAATACTAAAAAAGAAGTATTATGCATTTACGTGTGTGCTCATATTATAACTTGTAGCTTTCAATCATCTTTATAAATAGTTAGCTTGTGAGAATCAAGGGTTAAAATTAACATTAAACATTAAAATGATAACTTTATAAACTCTTTTTTATGCACTAAATTTTGGTGTGTAATATTAGTAAATTATGTATTTTGTAAAATATTTTTAAAATAAAAAAGTAAAAAAAGTTATTTGATCTAATATGTATAAAAAGGTAAATAATAGTATATAATGCACCATGGGTGTACAATCGCTATGCCCGAGGTGCATATACTATTTTATAGCGTAGTGGGTGGAAAATTCGAACAATAAAAATATTATACAAATAGTGGAAGGGCTAAGGTGTAAAATTAAGGCGTGAAATACAAATTTATTTTATACCCACTGTGCTATAAAATTAAATTATGCTAGAGGGCATTATATTTTTAATAATATAGGTAAATTGATGATAGAGGAAAGATGTATTGAGGAGATGTAAGTTATCAAAAATATAAATTTTATAGAAAAAATCTAAAATTGAAAACATGTAATCCAGTTTTCTATTTGTAATATTTTATTTAATAAAAATATTCTAAGAACCTCGGAGAATTCGAAGTTCATAAGCTTTCTCTTGACCAATCCCTGTGGAGATTTGAAATTACACAACCATCAAACTTTTATTATACAGTTGCTGTAAATTGCATTCACACATGTCATACATTATCTTTCAAAATATTCCACAAATTCATAAATTATTGTAATTACCAACAACTAGGAGTTTAATATTTCCTGGTGAGCAAACCAAATTTTTTTCGTTTTCCTCATTAACACTAGCTTGTAAGTGTTACTTGCATCGCATGAGCTGTGCTCGGCGCTGATCCACACAGCTTGAAAATTCTTCTACCAACTCTGAACATTGTAATGTTTCTTTTGGGTTATCTTGATAACATTTTAATACTTTCTGCCTATTTTCATTACATGGCTGAAACTTTGGATCTTGAACTTTAATCACTGTAAATTAATTTTTTAATAATTAATTAAAACAAAGAAAATTTGTATTTGTATGATAATTAAGATATAATGTTTTGTATTATATCCATTTTCTAAAATAAAATTAAATATCTTTTAGCAGTTACACAAATAAAAGTGATTTAACTTTACTATTCTATTTTTTTAGTTTCACTTTATAAAGATTTCTTTATATATATACATAATTGCGTTGTTAAAATATAAATGTATTTATGAAATTAGTTTAGTTCAATTTAGTGATAACATAAGTAAATATATTTTTGTAAAAAAATTTTTTCTGAGTAGATGGATTGGCTTAAAATTTTATCTGGAACATATATGTAAAATCTTTGCTCTGAATTAGGACTTATTTCCATCCTTTTAAGTACTAACTACTTCTGTACGTATTATTTCAGACTCAAAATTCTTTTATCCTTAATTCATTCATAGATAAATTACTTTATCTAAATCTTTTCATTCTTTTATCTAGCCCATTAAAGATAATGATTTTTGCATATGATTTTAAACAAGATTTTTTTAAAGCATACAGCTTTTTCAAGTTAAATGTTCATTTGTACTTTAGCATTGCCAAAATAGATTTAAAAGCTTAGAAGACTTTATCAATTAAATTAAATCATGCATGTTTCAAATTATTAAGTTTATTTATAATGCTTTATGTGAATTCATATGCTCCTTTCTTCAGGCTTTAATTTAATATAACGAACAGAGAGTTGACCAAGTATCCTCTACAGTGTACACATAGACATAATTTCCTAAACCTTCTGGTTCTTACATATAGTAATAACTAGTGTATTCTTGAACTTCGTGGATTTCATTTGACTTTATATTGATATTATTATATGTATTGCAAGGTATGAAATATTATCTTTATTTTTATCCTTAGACTTTTAATTTTCACAATATATTAGCCCTCCTGCACTGGAATTAGGTAGCAAACCCATGTATTTTGGACAAGTTACTCATTTTTATGCACAGGAGGGTTAAATTAAAAGCTAAATATGTGGTTCAATTTAATCAAATAAGTCTCCTTATTTTTTTTTATAAAAGCACACTTGAATAATAAATTCAATATATCAAAAAAAAAAAAAAAGGAAAAAAGCATGTAGCTAGTGCAGCAAAAATAAATTAGAACCTGAAATCTCAATTTTGTATCATTTGCTAATCAATTCAAGAGAATACATTAAAATAATTTTCTTTAATAAATAATTAAATTAAATCTTCACCTTCTTCAATAAATACTTATAACAGATATTTCTTTGATTAATTTGGTCTACTTTTTAGAGTATGTATACTATTGATTTTTACTTCTAGTAGTCCAAATGTCCAAATTTTATTTAAGGTTGTATAAACATGAATGACTTAACTTAATTGATTTAAAAATCTGCAGATTATAAATGTAAAGAAGCCTATTTAGCTATTAAAAATTATAAACTAAAATCTTTTTACCTCTGCAGTCGTTAAAGATTGTGAGGGCTTTCTGGTATTCTTCATCAATTATACGATTCATTTTCTCATGTGTCCTTTCAAGATTTTTCAAACGTTGTACCCAGTACGCTTCCTGTTCAGCTAGTTCTTTTTCTTTCTGTTGTTGCATTTCCAGAGCAGAGATTGTAAATGGAGGATAGTAGGCATCTGATCCATGTTGGAAAGTCAGAGGCCTAGAAGGTTGGGGTGTTGCTGTCGGCGCAAGTACACTAGGATTTGATTCTTTTACAGTTGATGCAGCAGACTCCTCTGAAGCACTTTGGGAGAGTCTCTTAGCCACAGCATCAGAGATCCTGATGACATTGACATCATCTTCTTCGTTATCAATTGTTAATTTACGAGTACTTTGACTAGAGCCCATCTCCTAATTAAATGAACACAAGAACCTAGACTAATTTTCTTACAGGTACTCTGGAGCACGAGCTTTAACCTGTTGGGAGAAAAAGAAATGAGTCGAGGTAACATCGTTTCAAATTATAATTTTTGCACTACATTTATGGCAACTATCTTCTCGCTTTTGAAACACCAAAACTTTGCTCACTTGCGAAAATCTTCAGGCAGTTCTGCAAAATCCTTGGAAATTCGAAAATCGTTCATACATACGCTTTTTAACAGGAGGATCAGCTGCCCTTCATTGAAACCAAGTTACATAAATATTAGCCGCGCGCAGGTTAGGTCGAGCCGACAGTGGTGCTCAACCTTGACCAGCTTTTCTATTCTGTATTCGAATAGGATTGATGCCGCGGCGCGCGTGAATTTTCACAAATAATATTTTGGGCACTAAAAATAGGTATAAAGGGTACTAAATAATATTACAGTTTCCTATTTATATTTACAAATTTTATAACAGTCATAAATTGATTCATTATATAGTTACAATAAATTATAGACGGTACTTACAAGTAAAATAATAAAACTCAAAAGAGTAAAAAAAATATTAATTTTATTATTTCTGTGAATTTTGCCACAATCTGTCTGATAAATTAACAGAACAAAAAGAAATCGAACTTGCAAATCTTTTTTCGTAATCATACCTATACTTGTTAAAAATAACTGACTAAAAATATAGTTATTTTGGAGCACTGATGACTTATAATTACTTTTAATAGAATTATCATACACTTTAATTTTTTTTACAAGGTCTACATTAAAATTATTACACTTTATATGAATTGGATTTAAAAATCCGTCGAATCTTTGTGCATAACTTTTAAATTAATTACATTTTTCTATGATTTTTTTAAAGAAATTTAATTTAACTTTGCATTCTTAATCTAAAATAATTGTAATAAATCATTATCATAAATTTAACATTTTTTTACGAAAATAGACATAATATAAGTGGATTATCGTGAAAAGCTAAGCTTGATGAAGATTATACAATGCGATCCTATGTTATTATAACAAATTAATAAAATGCATAAGTTCCTGCTCTGCCAGGGGGGTACAAAAATCTAGCAATTGTCGCAAGAGAATTCGAGAAAGCTGGTGGTGTGTCATGCGCAGAAAGAGAAAGAAACAATTAGGCATTGTAATAATAATACTGTGGTAACCGTATGTGTAAAGTATAAGTACAGCAGAAATGCCGACAGTCCGACACTTGCAAGTTGCACGCGGTTCGTCAGAACATCCTGCATACATTCGTATAGGTACAGTGTCTCGGAGTGTGCAAATTTTTTGTCTCTTTCCGACTCTTTTCCATGAACGCACCGCAACGGGGCAAAGCCTTTTATCTCTTATCAGGGGTTGATAAAGAGGCTGCCACTTGTCAACGTGCAGTGCATACGCCGGAGACTGGAGAGGGAAAAAGAGAGGCGAACTGTCACGTACCGAACGCGTACATGCCGTACATATACGTATACGCACACTGACACCGAGGCTCTCTTATACAGAGGCACCGTATTCGAGCGGCTGTCGTCGGACTGCCGTCGTCGGTGGAGAGAAGAACGGGTTACGGGGGAGAGTCTGCCTAGTACCTACCTAGAGAACACGCGAGAGAGAAAAAAAGGACTGCTCTGACTGCTCTGAGAGGGAACTGGCAGACGCACCACTACTTCTCCCTTGCGGCGAGTGACGCATGTCCTGCATACTCGTGTGTATAAAGCAAAATATCGCCTCTTTATCAAGGACTGTCTGCAAATATATATATACGTATATATAGGTGTATGGTACGGGCGTACGGCATATACACGTACAACATAAGCTTGTGTGCGGCGTACTCGAGCGTGCATAATTTGAGTTATAAGCTTACGTACGGTGTGACGGGTTACATTTTTTTGTACCCTGTAAGGAAAACGGACGTACGACAGTGCTTAGAGAGAGGGAGAGAGAGATAGAGAAGGAAAGGAAGAACTGAGAGGTGTACGCGCTGGCTCTTTTGCGGGCAGTGTGTAGTGCGGAATTTATATTTCGGCGAGCGTTATTATGGCAAACGACAAGGTGCCTAATGGGAAACCCAGCGTTATCGTATTGGGAGGTGAGCTTTTATACTTTTATTTAATCTTAGATTCGTATTTTCTTTGTTTTTTTTTTTGTGTTCTATTTGAGTAGATATTAGGTGTTCCGGTGCCGAGTGATAATAGCTTTTGTGTGCGATGCTCCGGATTTCTTATCACTCTGGTATTCCTTTATATTTAGATTTCATGCTAAGGTGTATTTTGTGCATACTTTTTACGACAATATTTTGTAAAGAAAAATGTTGGAACTTGCTGATTCAACCATTAATTGAGTTGTATTTTTAATTATATTTTAATGTAGATTGTACCACTAGTGAATTCGGTTGAATCATACTCATTAAAATTATTAGCATTACTAAATGATTTCAGAGAAGATTTTTGCTATATGATTGCATTTTGCATTAATAGTTTTATTTAATTTGAATATGTATGTTCTTGTTTTTGAGTAATTTTATAAATTATTTTTGTAAGTTAGGTAGAATATAAAAGATTGGTTTTATTAAATTTTTACTTTTAAATTAAAGTAGCAAAAAGGTTTTTAAACTAATCTTTACCAAATTTTATTTTATGTTTCAGGTTGTGGATTTATAGGACGTAATTTAGTTGAATACTTAATTGAAAATGATCTAGTTTCTTATTTAAGGGTGGTAGATAAAGTTCCACCTCAAACTGCATGGCTTAATATCAAACATCAGAAAATTTTTGAGCATCCATTAATAGAATTTCGAAGTGCAAATCTGATTAATTCAGGTAATAATAACTTTACTTAAGCATTTGAATATAAATTTATGAATTGATTAATATTGTCAATATTTTTAAATCTTTGTTTACAGTTTCATGTCAAAATGCATTTTCTTCGGACAAACCAATAACGTATGTATTTAACTGTGCTGGTGAAACTAAAAGTGGACAAACAGATCCAGTTTATAAAGAAGGTATCTATAAATTAAGTATGAACTGTGCGCAGCAAGCTGCCAAAATTGGCGCCGAACATTATGTGGAAATTTCTTCTGGAAATCTTACTTCTTCTGAAAAGGTTTGTATTCTATTGTTGCTTAAATATAATTTTTGTTCTGTGCTTATTACTTGAATATTGAATTTATATTTAACTTTGGATTTATATTCATAGATGCCACTTAAAGAAGATGATTCAGCTGAACCATGGACCTATGTTGCAAAATATAAGTTGCAAGTAGAAAATGAATTGAAAAATATTCCTGGCCTAAAATATACCATAGTAAGACCAGCTGTGGTTTATGGTATTGGAGATAGAAGTGGTTTAGGTATATATTAAAATTTAATTATTATATTTATATAACTACTTAAACATATTTACTTACTTATTGTTTTTTTTTTTGCAGCCCCCCGTCTAGTCATTGGAGCTGTGTATAAACATTTAGGAGAAATGATGAAGTTATTGTGGGGTCCTGAACTGCGAATGAATACAGTTCATGTAAGAGATGTAGTTCGCGCAATGTGGCATATAGCAACAAGGCCTGAAACTATTGGACAAATATATAACCTTGTTGATGAAGGAAATTCTACTCAAGGATCTATAAGTGCTATTGTATCAGAACTTTTTAATATAAACCATGATTACTGGGGAATGGCAATGTCATCTTTGGCTAAGGTACCTAATAGCTTTAAATTAAAGAAAGACTATTAAAAAATCCGTCATGACTTACGAAATAATCTCGCAACCGTGAATGTGTGATATAAATCAATTATGTTAAATAAATTTTTATCCATTGAATTCAGATGAATATTAAAAAAAATATTTTGTCCTTTGCTAGTATTACAACCAAATTAATGTCAAGTGCTCCGTGACAATAGTAATGAATATTTATTTACAGATGGATATGAATACAGTTGTAGAAGAAATTAATGATAAACACATGGGACCTTGGGCAGAAGCATGTAATAAAGATGATGTTGAAAATAGTCCTCTTTCACCTTATATAGACCAAGAGCTTCTTCATAATCAACATTTGTACTTATATCCAGGAAAATTATCTCAAAACTCTGATTTTACTTATAACTATCCAAAAATGACGAAAGAAGCACTAAAAGAAGTAAGATTAACGATGATGGATTTACTAGTAATAATTCTTATAAAAATTAATAATTTGATTTTTTTTCTTCAGGTTTTGGATGACTATGTTGACATGAAAATCTTCCCCCACTCTTTAGTTCTATAATACGAAGCAATGAAGTTTTGATGATATTTTTTAGACTTTTAGTAAGCTCCAAAGTGCAAAAATGAAGCGCTACACCTCGTGCCTGACGCACTTTGACATGCGTCACATTATTACCTTATTGATTAAGATATTATGGGCCTACCAGAGTATGTGATAAAATAATAGCAATGTATGTACTTAAAACTTATTCGAATCAGAGCGCTAGTCATGTTCCGTTATATTTTCGGAACAACGAAAAAAAAAACAAATTTCAATACACCGCAAGCAATAAGGCTGTAGAAAGATGTTTCTCTACTTTGAAGATTTCATCTAAAATAAAAGTAATCGAAATTACTTTTATTAAAAGCTAAAGTTTCTTAATTATATTTCTCAAGACATCACGTATAGTTTAGTTACAGAAATTCGACGAATTTCAAATTTAATTACTATTTGTTCTCACTCCAATAATTTTATGTGAAATCTTCAAGACTTCAGGGCTTATCGAACGCCAAATAGGAAGGTAATTTATGCCAATAGCGAGTGATTCTATACGTATAAGGTACTCGCTTTTTTATATACACAATAATCGCGCTCAAGTTTATAAGGATCTACTCTTCCTTAGGGGCTTAATAATTTTAATATAATTAAATATACATTCCGTAACGAAGTGAATTAAGGCAATTCGAATTGGTCACCCCATTCGTCGCATTCCAGTTCCGAATGGCTTATACAAACTTTTAC
>UELU01113543.1:0-12829 GCA_900490025.1 Megastigmus dorsalis | reverse complement strand
CGCATACATTATGTGTGCCACTAGTTCCAGCCAATACACAGTGTGGTGGTTTTAATTGCGTGAATTTTGTATAGCCTATCTTGACACTTTTATATTCATTTTTAAATAAAATAGAAATTTCATTCAAATTACCGAGAAGCAATCTCTTTTGAAAGTGTAATCGTTCACCAGTAACTTGTTTTATTGAAATAAAATCTTTCATTCCAGGCAATAATTTACTGATGTCGTCACGTTCATAAAAGTTGTTTACCAAATTTTTAGTTCCATTAGGAAGCTCTTTTCCTTTATTTTTCAATGGTACAGTTAAAATACTTTTATCTGTATCTGTCTTTAGAATTTGTCTCGCTTCCCATTCTGTACAACCTAATTTTTCCAATAAATGTGTACGTGTCCAAAATGTAGGAGCGAGCGAAAGTAAAAAAATTCTTTCTTCTTTTAATTTTGTTTGAGAAAGCTTATTTTTTTAATTTTCAACTACTGCCATGGCAGCTATATGATCTTCATCATCACAATTCAATTTAATTTTTTTTTGCGTATTTTTGCGATTAACATGGAAATTGTTCTCTCGAATATTTGGATTTTTTGTGGAATTAATATATAAACTTTATTTTCAAATTTATTGATATGCTTTGTTATTTGTTAATTGGTGTAAATTATATCTGTAAAAGTTTTGATGAATTCTGCTATTCTATTTTAAAACTAAACTAATATGAAAATTTCAATTAAATTTTCGCGAATTTCGAATTTTTCACATAAGCCATTTTTCCTGAGAAGTGTTCAATTGTATTTTAAAGTTTTAATTAGAGAACATGTATATTTTAAGTTTAGCAATATGTTGTTCAATCACTGGATTACAAAGTGCCACGGTTTGTGTAAAATATTTCACTACTGAATTTTACAGGATTTTTTCACACTTTGTTTTTTAAAAAATTTTATTATATATTAGTGTAATATTTCTATTCGAATGATGATAGTGTCAGCTTTTGCACTCTTAATAAATTTTTATTATAAACTATATGTACATTTTACTACGTGGATCTTAGGGCTAGAGTCAGAGATTTCCTTAACTGTTCCATAACTTCTAAAGTCATCCTAAATGGTTAACTTATAGGGTAGATGTCCCATTTAGTGAGTCTGTCCCTATTTGTGTGCTTTTATCTCATAAACGCTCATAAAATTTAACAAATAAATAAAATTCTTTCAACAGATTTTTGTTATCAAACTTGAGCTATAATCTCTAAAGTACCGTGTAACGCACTTTTTCTAGGTTAGGCACACAATTAGGGGGCAAACAATAAGGTTCAATGTGTTCTTATGGTAAAGCGAAAGGGCACATTAATACGGACAGAATCGTTTTATTTTAATTTAAAGAAAACATTTTTATTAAAACTCATTTTAATAAAGAAACAAAATTGTGCACTTTTAAGAAAGTGTTGAAAATTATAAATCTTCCCTTTGCTGATAAAAAAGTTCAAAATGAAAACTATAATGCATTTATAAACGAAAATGTTGTTAACTTTACCATCATTCGACTTTGTGTGAATTTCAGTCTCAATTTAATAGAATACTGAATAAAAAATTTTGAGGTAATGCATGATAGCCAAGTCTTTTGTACAAAATACAGAATTATGGATATACAGTTATTTCATTCAACACCGCATGCGAGAATAACACAAAACAGATTATCAGCTCAAACACTTTGCTAATAATTATTTCAGTATTCGTCCACAAAGGTTATACTTTCATTACTTAATCGACGTTGTATCCATTTGCTCGCGAAATCCGAGAAACACAGACCGTTACATAAAAAGTAGCATCAGATCCTCGTTACAAATATTCCTTTTTGCTTTACATCTATAAAGTGCCATAAAGTGGATCAAGAACCAGCCCAATAACATTAAGGCACTATTTACTGTCCCTCGCCCAATCGGCGCTCGAAACTTTGAGCGATTGATTTTCGCTTCTGCGCTCGAGAACCACGTAACACAAAATCACCCTTCCGTGAAATTTATAGCCCATCCTCTAAAGCGTATGCATTGGAAAAAAGCTAGAAGTAGAGAAAACCCCCACTCTTTGTACCGTAAAAGATCATACATCAACCCATGGGCGTCGGTCATTCAAGGAATCACGAGACTGCGGCGGCATACAAAACACGCGCCTCGAAATAAGCAACTAAAATAGCTCCCCTACCAAATTCCCTTATTACACGCTGCATGCACCCTCGGAGAAATATTAATTTTGATCCATTCCCAACCTCCCGTCGAATTAGCGCATCAGAGAAAACATCCTTGAGTAGGTTAACGGGGGGAAGAATATACTGTGTGTGTGAGGGGAGAAAGAGAGAGAGAGTGAGAGAGAGAGAAAGTGAGAGGGAGAAACAGTGTGTGTGATGAGTGGGAGGGGATAAAGGGAACGAAAATTCGAAAACTTGGCGAGCGAAGGGCGGGGCCTTTGGGACAAAGGGCCCCTTGATCAAACCAACCCCCTCAGCTGCTTGGGGTGGAGTCAGCCACGTATATAGGTCTGCGCTAGCCTGAAAATACTGCAGGTCTCAGTCCATCGCCCAAGACGCAGGGTCGCTCAGGGATAAGTGAATATCTAAGTGACACGTTTTAAGGGCCTCTAGTGTTCATCTGCATACACTTCAGTACCTCTGTATCTGTGTCGCAAGATTGTGAGCAAAATATTAACCGAAAATGTCGCGAAGCTTTCTGGTGGATTCGCTCATCGGCAACAACTCGCCGCCCGCGTACCCAGTCCCATATTACGGAAGCCAGCTGCCTAACTACATGATTAACTTTTTCAACCTCGGTTTGAGCACCTTCCAGCACCCGCAGCACCAGCACCAGCTCGCCAGGCCCGATCCTAGACAGCCTGAACCGTTCTTGAGCAACATTGGCTCAGTACAGCTGGCCTCCCCATTAGTTGCGATGGTCCGGGTACCCGAGCCCAAACAAAGTCCACCATCGCCCATTCACAAACTTACCGGTCATATGTCAGGTAAACATCGTCTTCGTCTACAGATTTTTCAACGTTAAGTTTATTTTGTACGTAAAAGTTCTCAAAAATGATGGTACTTACAGTAGAAGATTAAAAGTTAACTGTTTATTATTATTTATGTGATTTTTTATTGAGTCAAATTTGTGAACTACCATATTTTTAATTAACTTATAACTTATTTATTTTTTTGATTTTGCACAATCAAGCAGCGAAACCATTATCCGAAAACTAATAAGAACTTTCACTTTCTTGTGACAGACAGCTCTGTGCCGACCGCGGAGTCGCCGACACGCCACAGCAGCAGCCCCACGCCGCCTCCACGTTCGCCTAACGTCTCGGTCCTGTCGACCATCTCCAACAGCTCTAAGCGCCTCCGCACCGCCTTTACGAGCACCCAGCTATTGGAGTTGGAGCGTGAGTTTGCTGCCAACATGTACCTCTCGCGTCTCCGTCGCATCGAGATTGCTACGAATCTGCGCTTGTCGGAAAAGCAAGTGAAAATCTGGTTCCAAAACCGCCGCGTGAAGTACAAGAAGGAGGACGGGCCCACAGGATCAGGAGTGTCCAAGTGCTCCTGCTTGAGGACCTGTGGGAAGAAGGACTACAAGTACAAGGACAGCAAGTGCAACCAGGACGGAAGAGAGATTGCTCTGGATCAGGAGGAGTACGAGCCCAAGACGGAGAGTAAATCTATCATCTGGAGGCAGCCTTACAAAAATTACACGCCCCAGGAGGGGTATGGCCTGTCCAGGGGCCGCAAACGACCATTTGACGATAAGGAGAGCGAAGATAAGCGGGGGAAGGAAGAGATTCTACCAGGCATGACTGACTTCAGGACCATTACCTGTACCAAGTACACGGTCGAAAACATTGTCAATTCGTGATTTTTAGTGCTTAGACTCTCGCAACGTGTTCATTCGCAATTGTAGTTCCCCGTGGATAAAGGACACTCCAATTTTTCGAAAAAAGCGCTGCAAACATTAACACCCGAGCGTATCATGTTTTCTCATTTGAAACAGAACAATAGAGAATTTTTATATGAATTTAAAGACTTCGCAATGCCATATAAATCGACGCAACTCATGGCTGTACGTATATTGTAATATAATATGATCATTACTTCTTTATACGAAAAATAATAATTTACTTGTGCCATTTATAAAAATTTAACCTTTAAATTATTGTACCAATGTGACTTTAATGCGAAATGCATACCTTTGAGATGAATTATTGCTTGTTGATTAGCGTTGAAGATACAATTAAATAATCTAATCGACGATGTTATGTACATATGTGTATGATGGAGATATAGACTGCAGTTCATTGACTGCACGACTTTGTTGTAAATATTATAAATGCATAATTATTAAGAAACAGTATATTATATTTTTATAAAGACTATTATACAATTTGAAAGATTAGTTATATATGATGTGACAATCGAAGTGGTTTTAGAGTAATAAAAGATATTTTTTAATACTTACACATTGGTTATATTGTTTATATATCTAAACCTCAATTGCAATTTATCTTAATGCACTAATTGAGTAGTCACTTTTACATAACCCTTACAACTATTTATATAATTTTTTACCAGTATTTTAAAATTGTATCTAAAATTTGAGTAATGAATTTTGTACTCACGTATACTTATATAAATGCAAAATAATATCGCGTTCAGATTTTAAAATAAAAAGAATTCAAATTATTTGTTTAATATATTTTTTAAGGATTTTGGCCTGCCGAAGACGTATGTGGCCTCATAGTTGATCCATTATTTCACGATTTTAAGATATCTTACATTACAAGAATTTCTAAATATCTTAAATTATATGTTTTTTTAATCAACCTTTTCGAAATCTATTTTGAATCATTTCCGTACGACGTTTTGTCTTCAAATCATGAAAATTTAAATTTGTAGTGTATATATCAAGAGAAACTAAACTAAACTTATCTTGAAGACAAAGCATCATATGTCGATGATTAAAAGTGGATTTTAAAGTTATGCCGAGTACTATATAATACAACTTAATAAAATAATAAAAAAAAAATTTTAACTTCGTGATTTAAGATATCTATAAATTCTTGTAATAGTAGATATATCAAAATCGTGATGTGATGGACAATTCTGAGGACATGTGTTAGCCGGAACAAGTTCATCGGAACACCATCGTCTGGCTCCCGATGCAGAAAATGATTTTGTGGACCTGTGCTACTGCTTATTAGAAATACAATGCAAAACATAATTATTAGTTAAATTTATATATGTATTTTCTTTTAATTACCTTATTATATTTGTAATGTAATGACATGTATATTCAAATTCAAGATTTAGAGTTTCTCGTCAGTGCCATTAAAAACATTATACATAATAAAGGTAATGATATTTGCCTAACATTGTTAATAATAAATATAAAAATATCCTGAAGCGACTTTTTTCTGTACCTATATTGATAAAATATTGTTAATGAAACGTGATAACTTACATTATGATGCACCTGGTGGAAATCTGAACATTTCAATTGATCAAAAACCTGTTTAGGATCACATTATGGGCAGAAACGGTATCTATTTATATTTTGTTCAATTAAATTTAACCAATAACTTTTTAACCTAATTATGTATTGATTGTTTAATATGTTTTATTATTGTACATACTCAATTATTTTATTTAATTATTAGCAATAAATTAAAAAAATTATAAACAATATAATGCTCTATATGCATGTGCTAGGCTCCCTAATAGCACAAAAAGATTATAAAGATATTTTTAAAATATTTTTTTAAAAGATAAAATATTTCTGTAATTATTTAAAGCATATTTTTAAAATATTTTTAGAAGTTCCTATTCCCTAGGCAAATAGCATATTTATAAAACATTTTAGAAAAACATTTAACAATATTGTTACAAGAATTTATACATACATAGAACTGTAAACAAATTGTCTTCTATAATAAAGCTAGTAAAAGACAGAATTGCAAATTACCGAAATCAAATTCAGTTTAAAAAATAAAAATTAAAACTCCAGCTTAAAGAAAAAACTCTTGTTTTGAGATTTTTATAGATTGCTCCGATATAATAATTTATAGGTTGGTATAGGTTAAGATTATTGAATTTTCAAACATAGATATCTTGGCTTTAAAAAATCGTGCAGAGTCTACTAAAAAATGAAATGGAAATTTGAAAATCAACCTTTCTAATCAAATTAGTGCAGATAATGGCAAAAATTTTCGTACAGTACATCGCATCATTCGAAATTACTGAGCTTAGTTACATTTCCAATATTTTGGCTTCTAATGAATGAGATCGAAAAATTTCGAGGAGGTTCCAAATGGTAGAAACTTATATCGCATTCTATTAGTCTTGCAACAATCGAGCATTGAGCCAAACTATTTCGGACATAAAACATAAGTTTTTAAAAAAAATCCCAAAAAATTAGATACTTTTTTATAAAAAATAATGTACAATTTTTTCACATCAACTTCTATACAAATTTTAACGGCGGCGTTTGAAGATGAGACTTTGGGCTATCGGAAACGTTAAATATTAATTGTTTTTTTAGGACATTTACATAAAAAGTTACAACGTCAAACGATGAAATGAATAAATTGCCATTCGAGACGAAATTGATTAAAGAATTGTTGAATACAAGAAAAGATTTTCGAACGTTTCTACAAGATTTTATCAACATTTTAAAATGTTTTGGAATAGTTCAAAAATATGTACTGCAAGAAAAGATTTAAAAAAATTTTTAGAAATATTTAAAAAATATTTTTATTAAAGATGATAGATAACTACAGTCATATTAGCTGCCCTCGTTCACATTGCATTTAGATTTACATTTCCGGGACTACTTACGTGCCAATCAAGGTCTTACAATAATCTTCAATAAGTTCCAAGATTTTCTCTTTAAGACTAATGGATTGAATGATTCAATCCCTCATACTGAATCCAAATACTATTTGTTCTTATATTATACTAGCCAAGTTCAGAATTCTTTTAAAAATATTTTATTTATTGCGCCACCCAACAGTCAACAAGGAATTAAGGTTCAGCAGTACTATCTGAAAGATATTAAAATTTTTCATAAATGTATCCTTAAAATGTTTTCATCGCCTCATAGAAATATTTTAAAGAACTAATTTTACAATATAACGAAAGCTTGCCAAATAATTTTGAAATATTTGGATCGAAGATTTTCCAAACATTTTAAAATTTATTACTTAAATGTTGATCTTAGTGTCATTACAATATTTTGTAGAATTATTTTTAGAATGTTATAAAATATTTCACAAAATTTTTCATTGTAATTTTAAAATATTTTTTGATATGTTCTAAAAAGATTGCACAAACTCGTTAAAATATTCTTAAATGTATTAGTAAAATATTTTATAGATACCTTTTTCAAATATCATAAAAAATATAATATAATTTTAAATAAATATTTTGCATAAATGTTTGAAAATATTGAAATCTTTTAAAATGTTTCATGCTGTTAGGGCTATAACTAACTGAATTATTAACAATTTTTTTTTTATCTCGATAAACAATAATATTCATCATCTTCTACATTCAATGTATTTGCAATCAGTTACTTATAAGATTTTTTTTCTACTATAATTTAACTGTTTCTGAATGTTGTTGATCAAAATTCGTTCGTTAATATTAAGTAGCCTTCCATATTTTAAATTTTCAAAAAAAAAAACGAAAAAAAAAATTATCTCGGGAACTAATCATCGTGGACTAGAGAACTTTGTCTTAAAATTTAAAAAAAAATTACACAATCTGAATATCCAATGCGCATTTCAAAATAATTAGTCCCGAAAATTTGTAGTTTCAAGAAGATGTATGTGAAATTCTTGCCTTATGCGCCCGGTCAAATCCCTATTTTTTAAAAAACTATTAAGGTCTATATTTATAAACAAATGTAAGTTTTCGAAAACTAATGAAGCTACAGAATTGACTTTTGGCATACACTTTTACACATATGTCAAACATACTTGGGTTAAATTTCAAGTCGATTACTCAGTGTTTCAAAACGTTATAGAAAAACCAAAAAATCTCGACTTTTGACGGTTTTTTGCATTTTGCGAAAAAGTTTATTAACCAATTTAAATTTTACATGACTATCTTTGTAGGTCTTTTTATCAGAAAATGACGCACCCTTTTATTTTCTTTCCGATAATAATTATCTGAGGTATAAACCAGACAATTTTTTTTGGCTTAGCAAATTTTTCCTGAAAAACGCACATCTTAGATTGGTCCACTTTTCAGTTCAGATCGCTTAGCATTCGGTCCACTACAACCAAATTTTTTTATGAAGGATTAATTTTTCTCCAGCCAAAGTCTAATCGTTGGATTACTATTACAAGCCCTTAAAAGTTAAATACGTATTAAAAAGAATAGATATTTACGATTAAAACTAGAAGTTTTCCTTTCATAAGATATCAATTATCTTGCACCTTCGTATTTAATAATGTTGATGTAATTTGAATTTAACAATGAATATATATATATATAGTATATATTTATACAACGCAAGTTTCTGGGATTTAGTTGGTTTCTGGAATGTATAAATTTTTATCAATTGTATAATAAACTAAAACCCCGCACAACCCCCGACCCCAATTCTGTTTTCGGTCACTATTGCGTATTAAAACACGAAAACATTACTATAAAGTAATTTTTCCGAAAAAAGTCGTCCCAGAAACTTGCGATGCATAATTAAAAACGTCCCGGAAACTTTTGATCCACTAACGTATATATATATTATAAATACATTACAAAAATTAAGCTAATTTGCGAAAGCCTTATAAATATAAATATATCGATGCATCTTTATGAGCTATACATTGTTTAATTTATTCATCAAAATACAGGATATATATGTAAAGATTCAAAAAATAGATCTGTGAAATATATTTTATGTTCCATTTAACATCTTACATTATTAAGTCAGTTCGATTATGCAATATATTGAAAAATGTAAAATAATTTGTGCATCGCAACTAAATTTCTGTACTAATGACGTGAAACTTACTATAAACCTATCAATCTATCAACAATTATGATCCAATAAGCCCTGGCATTATCGATTCTGTAAAAAAAGTCACGGGTAAGAATCACTAAAGTACGAGGTAAATATTTACCTGCTTAGTAGAAAAAAGAAAAAGTCTTGAGTGAGCCAAAGGAATTTTACTTAAATCATCGAGCAAATGCTGCTACTACAGCTAACGTCCCCTAACTAGCAGTCGCTCTCCAAAATTCCAAAAAAGTCAAGAGCTAAGGTATGAATGAATGAACGCAAAATCGTCTGACTCCAGAATCGAATGAACAGACTGCGTGTCGCCTAATAGAAAAAGAGGCAGACTTCTCTCTCTCTCTCTCTCTCTCTCTCTCCCTTTCAAGCTCTGACAAAAAAGTTTTTTTTCACTTATTATGGGCTCACGAAACGCCTACTAATTCCCATATCCGCGGCGTACACATTCACATATAGAATCGAGAAGCTAAAAGTGCTTCTAAATGTCGTTTAAAAGTCGCAGCTCTAACCTCCAGTCAAAAGGATACATCGACAGTCTCTTTTCATACAAAATACTCCCTCGAAGTTCCCGGACTTTTCGGCGAAAAGTCGAGAACCAAGTCAACCAAGCTCCATTCATGATCCTCGTGGACCGATGAATGAAGTATTCCTCTCAGACGCACTGTCACCTGGTTTGAATGAGAGAGGACTGCTGTGGAGGAAGAGGGGAGATGAGTGACCAGCTACGGAAAAGACAAGTTAGGTAGCAGCCACCCGCTGCGTCATTCGCGACACAAGTGTGTCATTGTGGCGGGTGTTGGGCCAGAGCTACTCCTTAAACGCCATTTTACCCTAAATCTGACCGAAAGTGGGGGTCCTCTTGACAAATTTTCCAGGATTTATGGGGCCCTCTTGCTCGTTCCGTCGGACATACCTTTTCATTCTTTCTCTCTCTGTCACTCTCCCTCTCTCTCTCTCTCTTTCGCTCCTTCAGTATTGCTACTGCTGGTACATGCGGATTGGTAACAGGCGAAAAATTTTGTTATTCCGACCGAGAATTTTCGTAAGCTGAAAGAGAGCATGAGGTTCTATATGCATGGACATTTTTCGAAATACTACGTTTAGTTTTCTTTTCGTATTACTTGTGCATTCTGTATTGTGCGGATAGCTCTAACTTTACGATTTATCTTTTTTGCGGAGAATCCCGAGGGATGATCATAGGTTCCGAGAAATATTTTACCTCCTGCTGCTTTTCGTTCGGATTTCTGCAATAGCTAATTTTGTGTATTATTTTATTCGAATATACTGCAACATTACCTTTTTTATGGAAAATATTTAAAAGGAGTAAAATAAAGAAATAGTTTAGGTAAGTATATTAAATATATCAAGTATTATGTTAATATTTAACTTCAAATTGATTTATCTCCTTTATATGTTTTTAGAATCTACGCGCAGGAATATCCTGGAGGAACTATTATTGGATGGATTTTGTCACATGAGGTCTTAAAACGTTTGTAATAACCTACTGGAGGAACTAACGATATTTATATAAACCAAAATGCCAACTAATGTGTTATTATCATTGTAAATATGAAAAAAAAGTAGAAATTTAAGATTTTTTTTTGCTTACCGAGCAGTATTTTTTTTCAGAAAATGCTGGGTCTTATTTCTTGGCTATATAAATAGCATTAGTTCGTCAAGCAGCCTTTTTCAGACATTTTGAGACATTATGAAGCAAAATCCATCATGTGGTTTGGTCAGGATCCTGCGCGTGGCCAGAATGTATTCCCGGTTGAAAATATCCGTATGGATTCGGTATGGATTCCGTATGGATTTCATATGGATTTCATGTCGATTTCCTACTGATTTCCATTCGGAATCCATACGGAATCCACATAGTAATCTGTCTAAAATTACAGCACGGATTCCATGTAGATTCCACACGGATTCCATGTGAAATCCATCCTGATTCCATGCGCAATTTGCATGAATACCATGTGGAATCAATACGAATTCTGCCTACAAATCCACGCAAAATATGGTAATGTTTAAAAGTACACCCTAGATGACATAAAATCCATACTGATTCGATGTAAAATCCATACGGAACCCAACCCATGTGGAATCTACACTTATACTTAACCTATACTTAACAGAATCGCCTTTTGTATTATATTATATAACGCATAACTAATATCGCACGCATTTATAATTATGATTTTGTCCCTAAAGTATATATTTAAGTTAAGCTTTATAAAGTATTATTATTCTCAAAATTAATTTTCGATTATTGTATAATAATTTAAATATTAAAATGCTAGAGATTTTTCATTTATGAAAAAGAAAAATTCTAAGATTTATTATAGATATTGATACAAAGTAGAAATTTTTATCTTTTTATCTATTATAGATTTAACTATACGGAATATATATTGAGCAAAAGAAATAATTTTTTATGATAATTCAGTTACTTATGCTTTCAACTTTATTATTTATCTTATTGATTATTTAAATAAAAAATTTATATTTAAATAATTTATTAAAAGGTGCTGTTTGGAGTAACATAGAGAGTCGTTGTAATAGGTTTTTCAAAATTATTTTGTTACGAATTGTTAAAATAATTGTGGTTTAAACAATTAATTGAAATAAACTAAAGAAAAAAAGTAAATCTAATATTTTACTTATGCAATAATTTAATACCGAGATTCGGCTTGTTTACCGTAGTACTAAATAAAGAATATATTTATAATTTTTTTTATAATAAAAGAATTATACAATTTATCCAAAAAATTTTCAAAAGACTGCATAAAGTACACTTCCCAATAAGCACACTTTTCAAAAAAAGAGTTCTTTAAGAATGCTCTTATGTCTGCATTGACTTAATACTTATAGTATTCAAATAGTAATAACAAAGTATTCTTTTCAATTAATTTTTTTTTGGCGACTGACAAAATAGAAGGTATCTTACAGTATTATAAATAATCATAAAGTATGTATAAAGTATACTTTATGCAGTCTTTTGAAAATTTGTTTGAAAAAATAGTATAATTCTTTTATTATAAAAAAAATTATAAATATATTCTTTATTTAGTACTACGGCAAACAAGCCAAGTCTCGGTATTAAATTATTGCATAAATAAAATATTAGATTTACTTTTTTTCTTTAGTTTATTTCATTTAATTGCTTAAACCACAATTATTTTAACAATTCGTAACAAAATAATTTTGAAAAACCTATTACAACGACTCTGTATATGTTACTCCAAACGGCACCTTTTAATAAATTATTTAAATATAAATTTTTTATTTAAATAATCAATAAGATAAATAAAAAAGTTCATAGCAGAAGTAACTGAATTATTATAAAAAATTATTTTTTATGATCAATATATATTCCGTATAGTAATAAATCTATAATAGATAATAAGATAAAAATTTCTACTTTATATCAATATCTATAATAAATCTTAGAATTTTTCTTTTTCATAAATGAAAAATCTCGAATATTTTAATATTTAAATTATTATACAATAATCGAAAATTAATTTTGAGAATAATCATACTGCATAAAGCTTAACTGAAATATACTTGATGGACAAAACCAAAATTATAAACGCGTGCGATAGCGGAGTGATTAAGGTACATGCGAGGTACTCCGAGGGCGTCGGTTCGAACCCCAGTTGGGGAAAATTCTTCTAAGCTTTTAAATTTAATTGCGATTAATTTGTGAAGCGTTTATGCGATATATATAATATTATAATACAAAATGCGATTCTATTAAGTATAGGTTAAATATATAAGTGTACTAG
>UELU01113430.1:23892-39120 GCA_900490025.1 Megastigmus dorsalis | reverse complement strand
ATATATATATATATATATATATACGTACCGCCGTAGTCCGAGGTAGTTTTGTGTAGCTGCGGCGTGGTAGTGGTGGTGCTGCTGGCCGTTGCTGCTGCTGCTGCTGCGGCCACGGCGGCGTAAGCACTCGGGTGGTACTGCAACGGAAGCGGGGGGCAAATTGGTCCCTTGTCCGCGCCACCGGCCCCGCTATCCTCCACCGAGACCTGCCGAATATGTGTTATCGTTAATGCATGTGACGTTTACGGGAGCACACACACACGCACACACACACACACACACACACACATTCAAACGCGACTCTTGCATCTCTCAGTCCATATACCTTATAGTTTCGTTGCCTCTTTCGCATCCTCACACACGCTCGCGCACGTAGCTCCATTGAGTAGTTGTCTCGCTTACTTGTTTGCTTACTCTTCCTGGGGGTTATCAATGTGTATGTGTGTGTGTGTGTGTGTGTGCGTGTGGGGTGTGTAATCGATTCAAGGGATTAGATGTGTGTGCGTGGAACGCGATCGGGAATGGATATTAATTATTATGTTTGATAAAACCCCATTATTGCTCGTTTATGTACTGTTTAATGCAGTTTTAATGATTTTGACAGGCAGTTGTTTTGGCCTTTTTGCATAGTTCTATAGGTTATTGGTTTACTTTACTGAAAATTGAGAAAAATCGAACCGTCGTTTTATAATTGCTTTTGTGAACGATTCGAATTATGAGTAGTTTTGGCAATCAATGAGAAAATCGATTATTTATTAAATTAATATCGTAAATCATAGTACTAAAGGGCCATTACGTATACATAGCAACTGATCGGATCAACAAATATATATGAAAATTAATTATAAATATAGTGGATAAAACATATGAAAACTAAAAGGATTCAATAATTATTAATCAAAAAGAAAATCAGTATATTTTTCCATTAAAAAACTGTAATAATTTAATTTAGTAAAATCACATCTTTGATGTAGAATGTCTATTGTGTAACTGTAGTGGGATATATATTTACGATTAAAATTAAACAAATGAAATTCAAAAGAATAATATATTATGGACAGTATCGCTAAATAAGTATTCCAGCGATTCTCAATAATTGAAAATTCAAAATGAAAGAAATTCAACAAAGTTCATTAAACGTAAAAAACCTCCTCTCATATCTGTTGCGTCGATCCCAATAACTAATAAAAAGTATCTCGAAAGTAAAAAAAAAAGTAGGGCGAGTATAAAAGGCGATAGTATTATACACGCTCGATATTCAAGGTGGGGGGTGGAAACTGGAACTGATAGTCGCGAGAGGAGGTCCGAAACGTCGTAACGTCTGCTCTCTCTCCCATCCTTGAAAATGTTGCATAAAATGTGCAACACGAAGAAAGGCCATAACGCGAGCTTCATTGAGGGCACGCCCAAACGGGACTACGAAGACGACGACGCCGACGACGTTCCCCCTTATCTCGGGGGCACTTTGCCGCCTTATCGACTTCCTGACGCCTCCCCCCCCCCCTCACCCACCCCTACCTTCTTGCCAGGATCCTCGAGGACCTACGGAAATTATCGGTTTTATAACGAACAATATTCCCGCGCGTTGCGTCGATGGCACACAGCTTCTTGTATTACGGCTGGGCGAAACGCGATAAAAAGTGGATTAAACGATGCGGTTCTTCTTGAGGTTTCTTTTGCGTTTAAGTGAAAAGGTCAAAGATTTGGGTTATTGGACAAAAAGTTTCAACTGCAGTTCGAATATTGTATCCGTTACATTAATGCCTTATAAAGATTTTTTTTGGAATGCTGTATTTGTACAATCGCTTATTAACCGATTATTCACTTCAAAACATCATTTATGAATGGTGATTGACTTATTTTTTTTCTTGTAATACTTAGTTTAATATTGGATACAAGAGATCGTATATTTTGTAATCTCCATCAATATTTGAAAACCAGATTGGTATCTCTTTTAAATATGAAAATGAAGTTGTTCGAGAAATTCTAGTATGGGTTACGAAAATCTGTGAAACTTACATCGTATTGAATAAAGAAAGTATATTTTGAGAAAAAAAAAACGAATAAAAGTTTCCATTTTGCATATTACATAATGTAAATTATTCTATTTGCATAGTTATAGCCCAGTAAATTTTGGAATTGTGGTATCTACCAAGCTTCAAAATATTCGTTATACCTTAAACATTTAGGCAAAATAGAATGAAATTTTATCGTAAATTAAAGATAAGAAAATGTTATATTTCATTCGGTTTTTCACATAAAATAGATGTAGGTATACAATCGAATTTTCAATGAGCTAATACTTGTTGTTAGCTTTAATCAGTATTTTTTTATATTATTTATAACGCCGTATGTATGCTTCCACTCAGCGCTAATCAGCTAAGCACATGTAATATTTTCCACTTTTATCCATTAATAATTAATATCGGTAATAAAGAAATCAGCGTTTTGAAGCTTGGTTGCGTTTAAAATTAATTCGAATTCGGCATTCGCAACTCCAATGTAGATCCCGCAAAATAGTAGTGGGATATATCGTCGTGAAAATGAGTAGCCATGCGAATCGGGGTAAAAGCCAACACACACAGCGTGCTTAGAAAGAGCGGAAATCTGGTTATAATATTCATTGGTCTTTGCACACGCCTCCTGAAGGTGTTAATTTCCGTTTAGGGTATACGCGGTTCTCTCTCTAGCGCGCACGCTATACGTCAACCCTGTACACGACAGTATAGCCTCTCCCTCCGCGACACTGTTTGCCGTGGGTACTCTGCCAAGTAGCTGCGCGACCCGTTTAGATAAGATAACCACTTAGCCATCAGAATTCAGCGCGAATTTCTTATCGCGCGCCGGGAAGGTTTCGTCCCACCGCCACAACGGACGAGATGCTGTGCTCCCTCTCTTATACTCTTTCTCTCTCTCCCTCGCTCTTGTGTTCGTTTTCGCTCGCTCGTCATTGTGCTTTTTTTCTTTCCACACTTTTTTTTTTATTATTTTCCCCTCCCTCCGATACTTTTGTTTCTTTTGTTGGCCCTTTTTTCTTCCTTTTCTCGTTAAGAGGGCTACGCAGCAGTAGAAAAACATATACGGCACACTGTTGGAATTTCTAATATTTCCTTCCCTTTCAATCATTGGAAACAGTTTTCTTTTGTACATCGAGTGGCGTTGGAAACATATTTTTGTCAAACTTGAAAAGTTCGAGATAAAAGATTTATCTTAAATAATACCTATGTAGTTTACCGTTACGAAAATTAAGCACAAGTTGTTTATTTAAAATTTAGAATAACAGATCAATTATTTTACTCTGACTCGCATTAAGAAGATAAACAATGATCCATTTGAACGAGGTAGCCTTTCGTCCCCATTCTCAAAGCTCATTGTCAAAGTGCACGAAATAATCGAATTGGTTGGGAAACAAAGTTTTCCCAGACATGAGCACTACTTACTCCGTCGGAAATAGTAGAAAGGTGAGAGGGATAAAAAGAAAGTAAAACTTTATGCTTCTAATTAGGCAGGTCCGACAGGGCAGCGCGCACTTTAGCGACGGCTAAGACGCAACGGATATTCAATTCACGCCGGTCGCGTCGTTAAAGGGCGGGCCGTTACATATTCAGAGCGAGCGCTTTTGGGGCTGACCCGACAAGCGCGAGCACGAAATTTCCATAATCCAGTCCGTCAGTTTCTCTCCCTCTCTCTCTCTCTCTCTCTCTCTCTCTCTCTCACTCTCTCCCGTACACATACGCACACATGCATACACTATCTCTAGTATCTTCCGCTCACTAAGAGGCACATGGTGAGACGTATAAGTACATTTGGTATAAAGATAAAGAAATGAAAGAAAGAGAGGAAGCGAAAAATCCATTGTATCGTTAGATGAGATGATACAAGGAAACGTAGATATTGTTTATTTCAATGCAAATATTAATTAACTAATCTGCAGAAATGTCTGTTATTATTTTTTACGTTTTTCAATATAAATAATTTTAGCAAAATAGCCTGTTTCCCGCGCATGTTTTTTTTTTATACAAAAATGCAATATACAAAAAATATGTTTAAAACTGAAAATGAAGAAAAGTTGATTTTACGATATTGTAAATGACTGGTTATATTATACTGTAATAAGCTTTTCGCACTCCTAGCGAAACAGAAAATTATGGAATAATTTATGATAATGTAATAATTGCTATTATTCATTAATAAGGTCTATTCTTAAATAGTCCTCATTACAGGGCATTTACGTGTGTCGCATGAAGAAAAAAAGGCATCGAAGATCACATTAACTCTGGCGTCTCAAACGCATAAAAAAATAGCGAACTTAAAAAAGGTAACAGCGCAATAGCGTATATTTACATGTTCAGATCAGCGGCTACGATGGCTTCTGCAGGCAATGACTTTTAAAATTGCCGCCGCACATATTGTTTATGATGGTCTTATTAGGATTTTATATATATATAATAACCGAAGGTTTGCCGGGGCGATGGTTTCGCACGCGCGCACCGCTCTATACACTGCGGCGGAGGGGCATTTTCTCGCGCGGCAAAAAATCGCCCCCGGTGGCAGGCCGCAATTTCGTCCGAGCTTTATGACATTTATTAAAGTCGTTCGTGCCGCGAGTGATTAAACCGCATACTGTACGTAGACCCGACTAACAGAAAGTTAAAGCCGAGGTGAGCGCGTGGAGAGGCAAGAGAGTGAGAGAGAAAGAGAGAGAGAGATGAAAGGAGAACGGAGGGAAGATCGCGCGGAGAAAATATTAGAAATCGAAAGGGGACTTGAAGGGCGAGAGAGCGTAATGAATGAAACGAGAGACGCTCTCGTCGATATGAAAACTTGATGAAGTGAAAGAATAATGCGTCGGAACTTTCTCGTATACTATTTCGGTATTATTATGTGGAATATATAGCTGTTGCGCTATGCAGAGGCTATAACTGTAGCAGTTTTGCCTTTATTCAGTGCACCTTATTAGCTGCAAGCGATAGAAGTACAATTTAACTCCAACTTACTGCAGTTCGTTTTACTTATACGCATGATTACTCTTTATGCTTATGAAAAAAATGGGATTAATACGTAAAATGATTCTTATGAATGAACACAGTCCAAGAATTCATAATGGTTTAATAAATAAGCTAGATAAATAATTAAAAAGCTTTTTTCAATATACGGTGCTGCATTCATAGCACAATCACTGTACTGCATAATTTAAACATTATTTTTAAATGAGAACATTTTTCTACTCGCGCATAAAAAATATAAAAGATTAATCGCGGCATTCGAATGTATTCAACCAGCTAATAATTCACAACTTCAAAGAAAACTAAACATTCGCAATATGTCTCTACATGTCTACTGAAAAACTCTACGCATGCATGAGCAATGCGCTGTAGGTACGCGAGCACAAAAAAAAGGAAAAACGCGCACAGCCATTTGACCATAACGATAATAATCAAAATCCGCGGTAACACATGAGATAGAGTAAGAGAGCGAGCAAGAGTAAGGTCATGCGAACGGTTCCGCACACGCATCCGTCCTCTCATCTGTGCTTTTCTCTCTCGGACAGAAACAGCAGCAGCGAAGGACGCAAAGTGAGCTAATGCGATTAGCGAGTTCTACCCAGTAGCGCGCGGCTGCACGTATATAGCCGGCGTGCCGACCAAATAGCCGGTCTCCACACGTATAGCCTATATATACCGAGTAGCAAAACAGATTATTTTAATTTAAAGCAACAAACTCTGATTTCTGGAGCGGCGGCTGCGTGCTCGCACACCAGCCGGTAATCCGCCGCAAATTTGCGGCTCGAATATTGTCGCGACATCTCTCTATTTCGCTCGCACGCGTTTTGTGAAGCTTGCGCGCGTAGAAAGTCTTGCGCCATCCACTCGTGACTGTTGTGATTGGCTGAAGGCGGATTTTTAATTGGCTGAAGGGTGTACGACTGCGCTTGGGTGTGTTTCGTAGACTTTTTTTCATTCTTTCTTTCGCCCATTTTTTTTTAGATGAAACTCGTTAAAATTAGTGTAGAATGGGGCTTTGTGGAAAAAGTTTTTTTGCGAAAAAAAAAGCTTATTGAATATCAAGCTGCGGTGGTGGTCGAGCTTTCATTTCGAGCTCCGATAGTTACAGTGCGGAGTATTGTAGCGAAATACAGTGTACATTGTGTATACAAATTCACGGTTTCGAATTTAAGTGTGGAGGATGTGTGTGTTCAACAACTAACGCGAAACAAAGTAATGAATTTTTTAAAGTGCATGTGAATGTGCGTGCAATTCATTTTTCGATAAACGAAGGAGGAATAAATGATTCGTCAGCGAGTAAAAAGTGAAGTAAGCTTTAAATTGAATAACATTCTATCGTGTAGTATTGAATTCTATACAATTATCCTTCACTTGAAGTATTAATTATCAATACGAACTCCTTCCTCTTCCCATATATATATATATTCATAAAAGTATCCAAACCAAAGGCAAATGACAAATAGGTATGTACACAAAAAAAATATTGGATTCTAATTTCCCCGAATAAGTGGCACTAGACGCAAGTAAACATCAATTACGCAAATCAATAGCGATCATTAGAGTAGGTTGCAGCAGCTGCGGCGATCTTCTCGAGCATTCCACGATAAAAGACCTCGTGCGACCGAGTGCTGCAGAGGGAGAGAGAGAGAGAGAGAGAGAGAGAGAGAGAGAGAGAGAGAGAGAGAGAGAGCGGGTGGTGGCACACTCACAGACCACTGGCCCCAATTCTCAAGACGATCCTCAATAAAGCGCCCTTGACGAGAGCCGCCAGCGCGCGCGACCTTATAGACCTACATATATATATATATATATATATATATATTTACCTAGCGCGACAATAAAGCCCATAGCCTTCTGCTTTGTATCACTCGAGGATTCAAGACGCGGCTGACGGTCGTTTGAAGACGGTCGTCGTCGTCGTCGTCGTCGCGCCTCGTAGATACGGCAGGGGCCGACCTCGTCCGGAAGTCGACGAACGGAAGGAGGAAGGGTAGGAATAGCTGGATGGGAGATAGGGTCACTCGGGCGCCTACTGCGACACTGCTGCTGCTGCTGCTGCTGCTGCTGCGGAAGCCCCGGGGAGCGACACTGGAATGTCTTCTCCCGAGACAAGTAGCAGGTGGCTAATGCCGGATTCTCGCTCCCCCTCTTCTCTCTTGAGACAGGGATGAAAGGAAATGCCTATGGATGTGTCTGTGTGTGGCTTGGCTGTTGCTTTGTGCGGATGGCGAGTTTTGCGTCGAAGGTTGTGGCGCGGGAGTGATAGCTTCAAACGCTTAATGGAATGTTTGACAATGAAAGCTAGTCGGCGTGATTTTCAATCGCGTTGCTCGGATCAAGTGGCTTAAATATGCGCTAATTAGCTTCCATTCGTTTTGTGTTTTTTATTAGGATCCATTTATTTACCCATTCGCTTTTTCATATTATTTTATATCCATTATTCGGGTGATACATTTATGTAGTCCATTACAAGATAATTTTACTATCATTGATAAACCATGTGCATGTTTTATGAATATATTCAATTTTTAATTATAGGTTTGATCAGCAGCGACGTTAGCATCTGACTTTTTATGATAGTATACACTGCGGGTGAATATGTATCGGTGTTGTCAATCAAAAGACCACTTCATCTTCCAGCTAATTAAGTAGAGTCAGCTCTAGACTCAAAGACTTTACCAACCTCCCAACGCTCACACTGTGTTCTACTTACTGGGAAAAGTGTACTGCCGAACATGCAATAAGAGGCACGAAGACGAATGGTTATTCTAAATTTTATAAGATCATTGAAAACGTTCTACAAATTTTCGCAGGTTGTGAATATAAATTGCACTTTCAATAAAGTTCGAAAACATTGTTCTTGTTTACAGGAAAATTCGTTTTTCTATCTGATGTAAATTTTATGTAAATTGAATAACGTCATTTATATTGGACTATCTGAGTAATTTGCGAGCTGATAGTTTTCAAATTGAAAATGAATAATGATTCAATCGAATCAATGTCCTCGGAGTCTTGTATCAGTGACTGGAAAGTTTTTACTTCCTTATATTAGATTTGTTAACGAGATCGATAAATTATTTTAAAACGAATAATATTTTTACTACTCTATTTTTGATCATATAAACATTTTACTTTAATTTATCACATAAATACTTACAATACGTAAGAGAATCAGTTTTAATCTCCGACATGTCATTCATTGTAATGAATTTCAATAAAAATAATTCTATAGTTTAGACAATGTTTGTTTTAATATTCAAAATTTTCAAAAATTTAACTAGTAAATACTTCTTGTATCATATTCGAACTTGTTTATTTACTTATCATTTATCAATGATTACTCAGTCAATAAAATTATGTATAAATGTTAAAATAATAATTCAACTAATATTAATTAAACGTAAATACGAAAACGATGTATTTACACTAGTAGATTTAATTTTATAATTAATTTAAGTAAACAATCCAATATCTAAATTTAATTTCAAATGCGCTATCTACTTGCCAAAACCAGATAATGTTCATAATTCAAATTGATAATGATTAAAATAATATGTGCGTAATTCCAATTTGGAAATGACGTAATAAAATTTGTATATGACGCAAGCAAATAGAGTTTGTCGAAAAATTTGACCATTTAATGACCTAAATGCACCAATTCCATCACTTGGAGCTGTTAAAGAAAGTCCACTTGTCGTAGTGGACCTAACTGTTTTACTACTCTAACATTATTAGTGCACACTGCGCAAGTTTCTGTCTGCGCAACTCTCAAGTCCCCACGACTATACTTGCCAGATGGTCGAAATCATGACATTAGTGGCCGAAGGAAGTTCCCCTACATAATGATCTCGAGGAGGTTTTAACGACTGTACTTCGCATCTTCGCCATTCGGCCAAGAGAGCGAGAGAGAGAGAGAGGGTGGAGGAAGAGGAAGAGAGAGAGAGAGTAAAGTACTCATTTACTGCTATTTGCCTCGCCCGGCAGATTAAAGCCGATTAAGTGGCTCGAAAAATTCCTACCCCAGCTCGGTTTATATTGGGCTACTCGCTGGAAAGCATGCGGAGTAAAAGAAAGGAAAGGAAAATAATTGCGCTATCTACTAAAGAGAAGACGGAACACACGTACACACAATTAAAACAATCAACCGCTCTTTTTTCGTATACGCGACGGTGGCTTATTACGGTTTTACGAAAAACTACGTTTGGCAAATAATTGCTATTTCCACCTTCCTATAATAGATACAGATATATAAGTTAATAGGGAGTCAATTTAAAATTAAATTTTGCATTCGTAAAGGAAAATCAAAAGATATTTTTTATATTCTATTATTTTGAAAAAATTTATTGAATTATAATTTTGTTTGCATTAGTAATATCATAATTATATTTTCATTGAAAAATTTAATTAGATTTTTATCTCGAGCGTAAGATATTCTCTGAAAAATCTCAATATTTAAAGTCAGGTGTGATATATTATTTTATATTTCCTAAAATGAAATTGCATTTTTCACAATATTTAGAATAGTAAAATTTTATTTATCCTATTTACTTTAAATCTCGATTGAATAAAACAATCTTTAAAAATTCAAAGATGCAACATCTAAAATACGAATAAAGCGCAAGGAATTTGAATTACCGAACACCGACATATTTTCTACGAAATCGCAATGCTATATCCAATTTTCTGTCGTTCGCAGAAAAAGTAGGATAGATAAGGCTGGCGGGGGGAAGGGCAAGGAAGCGATTAAGAGAAACTAAAGGAAAACGATAGGAAAAAAAGAAAGGAAACCAAAATTAAAGGAGCATACAGAACGTATACCCGTAAAAAGCACACGAGCGAAAGGAGGGAGAAGAGCATATATTAGTAGAGCGAGGGAGCGGGAGAAAAGAGAAAGAGAGAGAAAAAAGAAAGGAGAAAAAAAATAAGGACCACGTAGCGGAAAGTAAGGAAGTAAATTAACGAGAAGCACTAAAAGCCGGGTGGAAAAAGGTCGGGGTAGGAGGAGGTGGAAAACGAGACAGAGGACGAGGAGAGCCAATAAAAAGTTTCTAACGGGAATAATATTGGTCTCGGAGGTGTCTATCGCATCGCACACCGCAAAACGGGCGGTTGGCTGAAACGCGGCGCTATACACAGTGTGGCGCACACAGCTCATACAGCCCTCTCTCTCTCTCTCTCTCCCCCTCTCTCCCTCGTGCACGGTGCACTAGATTTTCTCCGGGGTAAAAGGCGGAATTGCCAGCGTGTCTGACCCAAAGACACCTTATATATATCTACACACACACACATATACACCGAAAAGGCGTTCAAGATCTCGTTAAGGCGCCGATCAATTCCCGTTTATTCGCCGAGGCGATTATACCTGTCTCCTTTTGCCGCTCCAAGACTGTGTAATGTGTGTGTGTGCGTGTGCGTGTGTGTGTGTGTGTGTGCGGACGCGAGAGTGTATATACCTTAACTGGCGCAGAGTTTCTCGTTAAAAGGCTGCGGGAACGGAGTTTTCCTTTGAATCAATACCCGCCTCTCATCCATATCGCTGCGCTTTGCTTCTCTCGTTCCTTTTTTCTGTTCGCTACTAGCTCTGCACCCCTCCGGGTATACTTCATATCCTAGCTGCCTTAGCGACGAAATTTCCGTTTGAAAGCGGCCGTTGCTCGGGATGCGCAAAACTGAGCCAGCTATGATTGCATTACCTGATGTTCGGGGGGTAACCTTAATGGCCGTTTCAAATTTTCCGTGAGATGATAGCGCCGAGGCTGACGGCAAGTTAATTGCGAATGCTCTTTTTGAAATTCGGGATTTCGTACGGCATTTAATTGATGCGATTATATTTAAAGGCAGCGGATTTTTTTACCGGAACACTTTCGAGCTCCAGCTTTCGCTATATACTTTTCAATGTGCCCCATGCTCTTTTATGCAAAATTAAAGGAATTATGATTTAAGCCGGGAAAATTAGAATCCTCTTTATACTCATATGAATTAACTTTTTCAATAACTAATATATAATTCTCTTTTTCAAATTCATTTATGATATTAAAGTTTTAACATTTATTATTAAATGCAACTTTATTTAGGCACACAGTTATTTCAATATTATATCCAATAGCTTTCAGTTTACTTCCACGAATCAATTATATTGTTGTCGAAGCAATTATTTCCTTCAAAGAATCAATTATCTCTAGACTCAATCTTGACAGTGTCGCATAGGTATATCTATTGGCATTTTCATTGTAAACATTTATTTGTTTTATCATAGATATCCAATAATAAAAATCTATTTCTATATTCTCCTAAGAATAATAACTAATTAGTTATGAAATTTCACGCATCCCAAGTTGCGTACAAACGGGTAGATGAATCAACATTTCTCAACCTTCCGCAGCGAAATTTCCATCTTAAAAAGGAATCTCTAAACATCCACTACACGTGTTAACGCAAACCCATTTCTCTCATCGCCGGTCGCCTATAGACCAAGCGGTAAAGCACCCACGGAGCACTAAATAACGCGTCGAGGAAAGAAAAAAATCAGCATAACGGCGCGAGAGACCAAGTATATGCCGTCTCTCTTCAAGGTACCAGCTCTAAGCGCGACCCCTGCTCCTCTTTTTCGCTCATTTTCGAAAAAAACAAAAATAACAGCTGCAAGAGGGAGCGAGAGAGAGAGAGAGAGAGAGAGAGTGAAGTTTAATTTCGCACGTGTTCTCCCGCGCACACTCTTTCTCGCAATCAGCCAAGGAAGTATGCGCGCCGACATTAAAAACAAAAAAAAGGGAGGGGGAGGCGCTCTCGCCCAGCAAAGAAGGTGAAAAACTAGGAAGGGGCGCGCGCTCACGCGTATTTATTTCGTTCCGCGGCTAAAAAATCATTTCTCTTAGAGCCTTGCGGGAGGAGTGTTGTGTGAACGGGCGGACCGAGCGTTGGCAATTGGCAGGCGGTGGCGGTAGGAAGCCTTTGGCACCCGAGCGCTCGCGCCCACTTTTGCATACTTCTTAGAGCCCCTTTTGGCTGGTGACTTGTAAAAGCGCCTCTCGCTCTAACTCACTCTTTCCGAGGGGGGGCTGTGCGCACGCGAGAACACAAACTTGAGCGCGGTCGGGAGAGGGAGAGGGAGAGAAGGCAGCTACGCGTCGATACGTGCCCGTCGTTACTTCGTACTCGCACCCCACCCCGCCTCCCGGGTTTTAAACTCCTCGACGTTAATTGCTGCCGCTGGCTGCTTGCGCTGCCGTTGCTCTCGCTGCCACTGCTGCTGCTGCTGCTGCCTTGGAAATTAGAGAAAACGAGACAAGGACTAATAAAGATATATGGAAAGAGCTGGAAGACCGGAGCTCGAAAGTGAGAACGGTTCTTTTTTTTTTTGCTTTTTTCTTTTTTCGACAGCGCTGAAGACGAATTTACCTGCTTTTGGCATTTAGACAAATGCTTAGTTGTTGCCATACGTTGTTTTATTTATTTATTTTGGTCACTTCTTGAATGTTCAGGTTATTTTGTAATGTGTGAAAGGTTGATAAATCTATGCAGTGTTGATATGATTAAATTAGTTAGGTATATACGTTCAGATAGTTAAAAGATTTAATATAATTTTCTTATTTTGGAAATTCGATTTAAAAATTTCGGTGTATGAATGAAATATTCAAGTTATATTCCAATATAAAATAAAAATGTCCATATGCGAAACCAGATTTTTCAGGAGATAAAGAAGATAAAACTTTTCATTTTGCGCATTCGATACTATGACATAAATTCCCATAAAATACTCTTAAAATTCAATTTTGCAATTTTAAAATTTAAAGCTTTGAAAGCAATGATTTTTATAAACTTCATAGCTGCTAGTGCTGTAGTTACAAAACATACACACACAAAAATAAAAAAAGTCAATGAGAAAATACTTTTTAAGTATATGTAAATAATGCGACTAAAATTGATTAATATTGAGAAAACGCCTAGAAACAGTTCACAATGTAGAAATCTTAAAATTTTGAGATCATATACGACCCAATTTTAGAAAGACATACAACATAAAATACACCTTTTCAACTTGCACACCATAATGCAATTTGTTGAGGATTTCGAGATACGCTAGATACTCAAATAGAAATGTAAAGTAGCACAAAAGACCACGAAAAGCTCCAAAAGTAAATATACTCGCGCGATATACCAAAAGAACGTAGCTGGAAACTCCGAATACAAATGCACCTGCTAATTTTCTCTATATTAAAAACGCATAACTTCAACGGGGAAATAACACACCTGCAGATCTGGATGGGATTAAATTTCGGACTTCGACCGTAAACTTACGTGCACGCGCTGGTTGCTGCGCAAGTGCACGCATTTTTCAGCAGTCGAGGAAAGTCATATATAAAGCGAATAAAGCGCGAGCACGGGATAAAGTAGTAAAAAGCTAAAAGGCGGAGGGGCATAGTGTGTGTATGAGAGAGAGAAAGAGAGGGAGAGAGAGGGAAAGGAGCGAGCACAGAGAAAGAGAGAGAGAGAGAGAGAGTGTAATAAGAGTCGCGAGCGAGAGAAATGGAACGAAAAGGTTCATTGCCGCGAGCGAAGTTTAGTCGGCTATTAATCTGGTTTGTAATGCTGTGAGACAGTAAACACTTGTCGGCGTTTCGTCGACAGTTCCTCTCCTATCCCTACCACCCATCTCCCCTTTTCCTTTGCCGTCTCTTGTTCACTTTCTGCTCCATTTCAGTTTTCCAAGAGTCGTACTTTTCACCGGTACCCATAGACACACCCACACACACACGTGCCGAAAGCCAAAGGTGTATAGGCACAACACGTGTAAAACGAATGTGTGTGTGTGGGTGTGTGCACAAGCGCGCGCGTTTGTTAGGGAGGGCCGAGCACGCCAAGAGTTGTAATTAATTTTTGCGACACAAAGTGACTCTTTCTCTCTCTCTCTCTCTCACTCTTTTCTTTACAACGCCTCTGCTGCCGCTTTTTCTTACTCCTCTTTCCTTTCTGTTTCCTTTTTCCCCGCTCTCTTTCTTACTCGGGTCTTTTTGGCTAGTTTTTTCGTCCGCGCGCTCCGTTCTTGCCCTTCGTAAAGTTGTAGCCGCCTAGGAAGTAGTGTGCGCCGCCGCGCATTATGGACAAAATACGCAGCGACAACCGAAATACGGACTGTCTTTGTCTTTCGGCAAGTTTTTCCTACGGCTGTATAGGAATATCCTCTCCTTGTTTGCGATATATACAGAGACTCTACGACGATATATCCGATTATGCACTTTTTGTTGGTCTAATTCTGGGCTCAAGTCGATGCCGTTCTTTTCTAGTACACACATATTGAATTTACATTCTTCATTCTCTTAAGGCAATTTGTACGTATACGAAAGAAGGGTAATTTATGCAGCGATATTTTCGGAATATTTTACACCGGTGTCTTCTGAATCTCTCGTACGGACTAATGTCTTAATGAAATCACATTATCTTTATTGTTAAATCGATAAATCCTCTACATAGAGTTAATTAAAAGATTCGAGTTCAGTATGCCCATTACCTATTTACTTATTCATGATATTTTGTAATAGATCTATTTCGAACGCGTTGCCGCCGTTCAATTATTTACCGTATTGTGATAATTAAATGAATCTAGTAATCAAGTTTAAAAGACAATCAATATTTATTAAGAAGACGTGCAGTCAGTTCTTAAAATGATTAAAAAGCCACTTCGACATAACTGACTGCATACGCCTGCAGAGATAACAGGTGTTAAAGTGACGCTACTGGGTAACAAAAATTTATAAAAGAAAGCGAAAATGGAGTACATTCTGGTAAGATTTTTTGCTATTATATTGAACCGAGCGAACCAATTGAACGGAGCAGATCTATAAAAAGGAACAATGCCAGAGTCTAAAGGCAAGGGAGATTTTAAATCCCCCCACGCACACACACATAATACAACCGAGAAAAATATGAAGCCGAAGAATTGAAAATGCTCGGACGGCTTGTCGGGCTGGAAGAGAGAGGGAGAGAGAGAGAAAGAGAGAAAAAAATTCTCAGGGTACAAAAAGCTTCGATTACCTCCTATTCTCTTATTCTCTCTGGCTCGCTATTTACTCCTTTTTTTCTCCTACAATGTGCACTCGCGTAAGCCTGTGTGCTCTCTTTCTCTCTTTCTCTTAGAAACCCTCGGAGTAAAGAAAGAGATCGGACGAGACAAAAAATATAAATAAACTGTGAAGGCTGTGGGGGGGGGGGGGAAGAAGAGCGG
>UELU01113430.1:0-23872 GCA_900490025.1 Megastigmus dorsalis | reverse complement strand
GGGGGGGGGGGGGGGGGGGGGGGGGGGAAGAAGAGCGGAGAGAGCGATAAAAGGAGAAAAGTGTAGGACTGAAAGGACGGAGCGAAAAAGAGAGAGGGAAAGAGAGGGAAAACATGAATGATAGCACCCGACGGAAAAAATTTGGCGTTTTCATTCGGCGTTTTTAATAAATGCCATCGATCATGCGGACAATATAAGGTGTATATAAGCAGAAAGCTGTGAGAGTAATTGTTAAAAAAAATGATGTATTTTAGAATTATAGAATGCTGTAGGCGTTTTTTCCAAACCTGGATCTCGAACAGCAGTGAATTAAAGGTTGGACAATTTTGGCAATATAAGATTTATTAACATTGGTTTTGGAATAAAGTTTTTTTTTTGTAAACAGTCACCGTCTTGTATAGTGAATATGTTTGAATTAACTAAATTTTTTCTTTTTATTAATCATAAAATCTAAAACAGCAAAATTATAAAAAATCTTGTATATACATATATAATTATTGCTATAATGATTAGTAATCTTTTACTATAAAATCCATAATTTTTCATTTAATACACACTGAAATACACTTTGGTTGTGAGATCTAAGGCTTTGAACACCACAACCAAAGTGTATGGATAAATATCAGCCTTCCAAAGCTTTGGTTATCACAGCCAAAACCAATGGCTGGGAGGGCTTCGGTTGTGGCAACTAAAACTTTGGTTGTGAAAGCCAAAATATATTTGACAATCTCGCTAAACGACAACCAATCACTTTGGTTCTGACATCCGAAGCTTTTGTTCTGACATCTGAAGCTTTAAATATTGTGACTACGCTTAATTACTTAAATAACCTACAGATAATTGTAGCAATAATCTACAGCCCTACAACCTTCAAGTTTGTGTTTGTTAGTTATATATAGAACCACATACTTGTATCTCAAAATTTTTTTATTTATTCACTGCTGTATTAGCGATATACGACTATACAATTCATGTAATATAGCTTAAACAGCTATAGCTAGCCTAATTCATGCGCGCTCATCGCGATTAATTTTTACGGCGGACCATTAATTAAATTCTAACAAATAGTTAAAAATTAAAAATTATTTTCCTCTTCAAATTTTTTTTAATTAATAATTTTTCTCATAAAATATTCCTGTCACAAAATAATATTAAAACAGAATTTACTTTAAAATAAAATCCTTTAATATATAAACTCAGAAAGAATTATGCACCTAATGATTTGTTTAAGAATTTATTCAAATCAATATACAAATCAATAATTATACTTATTACATTTAGTCAATTTGGATCTTACAGCTAATCACTTTGATTCTAACAACCAACGGCGACGGTCAGTACAATATAATTTTCTTTTGTTCTCAACAACTTTTCGAATGGATGTCATAACCAAACCACGACAACTAATGACTTTGGTTGTGACAGCAAAACTTTTGATGCTGTTACCAAAGTTTTTGGTCCTCACAACTAAATACGAGCCAACTAATTACTTTGATTGTCACTGCTAATGCTTTTTTTTCGGTGCATGATTTTAATTTTAATTGCATCATGAAATAACACCAAATGTAATAACGCAATCACAGAAACGAGAAAATTAAGCCAGCTATGAGAAAACATCCGTTTTAAAACGTTTTAAAAGATAAATACACTTTCGTGCAAATGCGAATGCGGCACATATACAAATATCCAGATTCTGACCACGTTTAAATGAAGAAAGGGAAAAAGAGGAAGCGGAACGGGTGAAACTCGGAAAACGCCGAGGTGAAAAAATATGAGAAAAATAAGTAAAGCAGAGAGAGAGAGAGAGAGGGAGAGAGAGAGAAGAGAATAACAACAAAGAGAAAGGACCGTTCAAGTTAACCCACTTGAAAGCCGGGGCGAGAATGGGCTCGAGCACAGGCACGCCGGTCGCGGCTGGAATAAAAGTTGTGCCCTCTCAGCTTTTGTTTCCTCTCTCTCACTCTCTTTCTCTCCTCGTGTATTTCCGGCTCCTTGGATCCGAACCGATAAATAAATAAAGCATGGGCAGAAAGAAGAGAGGAGGCAGTCGTCGCGGTCACGATCTGGCGGCGGCGGCTGCCGAGAAGGGAAAATGAAAAAGAAGAAGAAGAGAGAGAGAGAGAGGCTCGAAGACAAGCACGTGACGTGTGCCGTGCTGCGAATTACGAGCCAAAAGCTTCGATCCCCGACTTGGACGAATCATTTATTTATCGTGCGCTTTAGCTCGATCGATCGGTAGTATAAATTTGCTCGACACGGGGATTCGAGTGCTTCTTGGCTCTCCCCGTGCGACAGTCGAGAAGGTAATCGTCGCTAGATCGTTACTTATGAGTATTTAAGTCGGCGGGATATATTGGCTTAACTTTCGCGATCGGCCGAGCTTTTTCATTGCTCCTCGAATCAAGCGAGGTTTTAAATTCTTGATGGTTGCACATTGGGAATGTAAGGTGTGCTAAAAACAAGCTTTTATCTAAATATGATACTACGTTTTAAAGAGGAAGGTAATATTTACAATTGTTTTCGGAAGAGTAAGCAATCGCGCAATTATCAGTCGAGAAAACCCACCAGGCATACAATTTCATTAAAAGACTATAGTTTGAAAATCGATATAATTCTGGGGTATATCAACGCTCTTACCTTGAGATCGCCCTGTTGTTCGTAAAAGTTGTTGGGCGCTAGGGCGGCTTTTAGTCGGCGGTTCCTGTAGAAGATAAAAGTGATGGCGGCCAGAAGCATGACGATGACGGTCGTTAATATTCCTATCACTAAGCCGATTAACTGCCTCGACTCCGGCTCTTTGCTCTTGTCCGGAACTGGAAACGTACAAAAGAGAGTTTTTTTTTTTAAATAACGGTCGCCAGCAGTTCACTTGAAATACTTTATCGAAGCTTCGCAAGGATTTTCCATCGCGCGCGCGCTAATTAAAGTACCTGGGAAAAACGAAAAGAAAAACGAAAAAAAAAAGGTAGGGGATTAAAATTCCTTTTAAATCATTTAATTAAATTAGCGGGCTGAAAATAAAAGCATACTTTTGTAACCGAACGCACGCGGGAATAAATTCAATGGCATGTTATACTTTGAAGCATAATTCGCGGAAGCACTGCTTTGTATAAGAGAAAAAAAGGGAATTAAATATTTTCAATTGCATTGCTGCTCATACGAGTTTCGTTCCGAAATAATATTAATAATTAAAAATATCGAAAAGTTTACATTCCGCGATAGTATACGCCGTAATAATATGGTACGAACGCGCATATATATATATATATATACGTGTGTGTCCATTTTAGATTAAAATTTATCGAGCCCTTGTTTGCGGAAAAAATAATATTTACAAATGCGATTTGATCACTGTGGACCGGCCACTGTATTTGAATTATACATTCATGCAAATATCCGGCGCTGCTCATAAAACAGCCGAGGTATAATTCCTTTACATAGAACTCGCGAACGGTGAACAATTTATTTCTTTGTATTTATCAGTCGAGCTCAAACATTCTGCGCGCGCACAGTCGCTGGTGTACGTGCAAGTGTGCGCGTGTGCGTTCCTCTGTATAAACACTGCAAATATAAATACGAAACTTGCTAATCTGGGAACATTTTGCGTATGGGCTCGGAAATTTTTTAATTAAAGTAATCGATACATATATATACACACACACACACACATTTTCGCCGTTCGAAGATTTCGGGTGCTCTGCGCAATTTCAATCTCTCTCCGTTGCGCTGGAATGCCAGAGATTAAAACAAACCAGGGATTCCTCTCACCCTGCCCTCCTCTTCTCCCGCCGATCAAGGGTATGAAAACTTCTCCTTCACCGCTCCGACGTTTTAGAGCGTCGAGATTCGCGATTTTCAATATCGCAGTAGGGGAGCGAATGGCAATCGAAGCAATGGATAACTGTATATATACCCCAAAGTCGATTTTATGGAGCTCATTATTTCAATACAGAGTGAGTGCTGGAGCTGTGGTTACAGATATAACGCGTTCCCTTTATTTTTCTTTTTGGGGTTTAAAATCGCGGCGAGATTCTAAGGTATTTGAGTAGTTAGTCATAGCTATGTTACTCAAATATTTCATATTTAATTTCATAAGTTTTCTACAGTTTGGAATTATGTGAAAAGCTCAAATTAAAGTATAATAGAAAGTTGGCGCAATGAAGAGAGTAAAACTGCATTTTCAAACATAGTTTGTAAACATTTTGCGCGCATTTTCAGCCACAAGTAAAAAGAAAAAGCGTCGCAGCTCGAATATGCGCAAGACATATTACATCCATACACACAACTTGGTTTATTTTAATTCTAAGAGCAGACCAGAAGTAGACAAAATTCAATCGATCTCGCCGTTAACGTTTCCGCAGCTCTACTACTTAAGCATCCTTATTCCTATCTCCTGCGCCAACAAAGCAAATCTCCGCAGCCTCATTATCTCGAGAGCGAAACTTTTAACGGCAACCGGGCCGCCGCGTCCATCAAAGGAAAAATGTGTTTTATACCCAGAGCCCGATCAGCTGCCATTGAAAAAAGCTTAATTTATTCGCGTGATACGTGAGTATAACAAGATAATGAGTTATGAATCGCTGCCGGCCGGGGTACACCACCGACTGCAGGCTTCTTTCTCCCTCTCTCTTGGCCCCTCTGAAAGTGACGGATGACTCGGTGAAATATCGCCAGTTTTTCGCGCGCTCTCTCGAGTCGAGCTCTCGAGGCGTTTTGCCCACTCTCTTTCTCCCTTATACCCTCCTACTGTCAGAATGTTTTTATTAGCTTAATGGTTCCATCGAAAGCGGGCGCGCGTGTATGTATACCGAACACTTCCTGCAGGCCGTGTTATATGCGCGCATGAACTTCTCTCGATTCCCTTACCATATATATACACGCACACGTAGCATTTTCTCAACGTATTGACCTGGGGAATAGGAGGAGGTGGAAGAGGGCGCGGAGAGGAGAAGGTAAATACACTTTCTTTGGCACTCTCGTTTCAGCGCTAGACTGCGCAGAAAAGAGCAGAGAGCCGCGCGGTCGTGCGCTTCTTTCGAGTTTCTTTCGAAAGCCGCGCCCCAAGGTAGCCGCATAACGACCTGGATGGGCGGAGGGGGAAGGGGGCCGATTGGGACGCTCCGAGTCCGGAGTTAATAAAAGGAGAGAGCGCAGCGATGAACTTTTTAGTAAATGAATTGCCTCGGTCTTTGATGCAATTATCCAGAACCGATGACGGAGCGAGAGAGAGAGAGAGAGAGAGAGAGAGAGAGAGAGTGAGAGCGAACTACCCATCGTCGTATTCAGTCCCTGTGCTGGCTAGTTCCTTACAGCGCGACTTTTAAAGAAAGCTCCATTCTCATTTGCCGTGCGTTACTTTTAATTATGGATTAAAATTTTACCGTTCGAGCCTGCAAGAGCACCGATATCGCGCGAGGTCCAACGAAAGTTCCATAATTAGCCCGATCGTTTTCTTCTTTCGCCTCATTATTCTCGACAAAGATTAAATCCAGATGAAATATTTGTACAGCGACGTTCTAAAGCAGGTCTACATATAGGGAGCGGAATCCTGGCGCAAGATTTGGGAAAAATCTTTTTCTGACAACTCCCCAAGCCTCTTGACGATCGCGAAAAAGTAGGATGCTTATTACGCGCTCCTAACATAATACCAGCGACATCGACATATATACGCCTATATATATATGTATTCGGAGAATCCAGTTGTGGTTTTGAGTAGGTATATATATATATAGAGATCTTTGAAAGAAACTTACATGCGCCGTCGCTGCTCTCGTCTTTGTTGAACGTAGCCTTCACTTCGTCTCTTTGAAGAGGACCCTCATTATTCTGAAAAGGAATTCCCGTAGTCGTCGCCGTAGCATTTTTTGTCTTCACCTCCTCCTCCTCGGTGCTGTTATTCCACTCTGAAATAACTGGAACAAACAAAAAGTGCTTAATGGTGGAGCTGCACGCACACCTCCATCCTACCACTACTACCATCCTGTATTTCGGAACGCAGCAACATGCATACTTAAGTTTAATTAGCAGCGAAGCGATTTTGATGTGCCGGTGTATTAATTATTTGAATTTATGAATAGTTCATGCCTCTATATAGTTTTTCTAGTCCCGATGGAGTGTTACCGTATTAATTTATGCTTTAATAATCGATAGTAGTCGAAAAGAGGGAATGATTCTCTTTTACCTGTAATTTGAAATAACAGTTATGTGGTGTGTATAGAGCGAGCATTAGCATATTGGGTAAATACAATCAATCAAACATTTGCGGCCGACAAATATATATCTCTGCTTTATGTGTACATTCTTTCGCATACGCGATCCGCTGGAAATTAAAGTGGATACGAACTCGCTAACAGGTATTCATCCTAATTGGCATGATGCGGTGCTATTGGAAATGAATTGAATAAAATATACCATATGTAATTAGAATAATTATTCAAATACATTTGGATGCGTTATTTACTTCTACATTTTATTTGCGTTTTTGTACATAGATAAACAATTATTTGCGAAATAATGGGACATATGTGTCATTATTTTTATTTAAACACATTCAACGTTCGCAAAAATTCAAATACTTCTTCCTTTATATTATATTGATAAATAATAAATTCACTTTATACGGAAAGTTTTTCCCAATTTTTGATACGATAGTCAAAGACTGCATCAGCTCAGCTAAACGTTAATTCGAAATCCGACTTTTGAAATTTTTATCCCACCGTATCACCACATCTCCGCATTATCGGATCACAGAAGTAGAGTTGAAGAAAATCAATCAAACCGCGATAATCCACGACAGAACAAGCCCAGTGTGTTTATATATACGTGTATACGCAAAACTCCCAAAATTCAGCGGCTACACAGTGCAATCCTCGATCTCGCACGCAGGGGGAGGGGCTCGGTATCTCGGCGCTCTATCGACGTAATGACGTTTCGTTTCCCGAAATTATTTATCATCCATTATATTGGTCAGAGGGTTGAGGGCACTCCGGTGCCGCGATCAGTGCGCCGAGATCCCAGGGCCCCGCGGCTCTAGAGCGCGCTATGACCTGACATTTATAACGGCCTCGACCGAGCCCTTTCCACTGTAGCAGCCGACGCCGCCGCCGCCTTCCAAAACGACCGACCGAAACTCTCGAATGATTAATGGTAAACTCTCTCTCACACACTCTCTCACACACTGTGTCTTTCGTGCGTATGTATACGCGGAGCTGGACAAAGAGGCGAGTTTCCCAACTAGCTTTCCGCCTGGTCAGTGTGCAAGTTTCCTCGATGCGCCAGTGTGTCCGAGAGAAAGAGAGAGAGAGAGACGAGTTTGCTACACCGCTGTTTATCGCGGTTTCGAGTTGTTTCTGCTTTCTCTCTCACGGTTTTTTCTTTCAGTTTGCCGGGAGAACAATGAGAGAGCGACTCTGTGACAAGGCGAACGAGCGACTTGAAAGAGTTGACCGCTTAGATTGGATTTGACTTTTGGCGAGACGGTTGCCAGTACAACGCATTTTTTTTTTTTGTTTCTTTCGAGCCCAATCGAGGTGTATGGCGAATTGTTTTTGGCTCGAGACAGTTTTTGATTAATTAGTTTTGCTCTCGGCGTCCGACCTTTGTTTACGAGCAGGTAGTCTCCTACTGCAATCGCTCCGGACGCGGGGCCATGTCAAGGTTTTTGCCGGACGAATTCTGGAAGAGGCTTTCTGGGTCAGCGATTTCGAATATCGGGGAATTGAAAATGCAGCCGATATGCAACGCACTCGCGACCGGCTTTCCGCGTATTTGGAGTTCTTTCTTTTGCGCGCGTCGCTCGTATCGCTTTTCTAACCGTTTCAATTTTGAAATCTGGACATTCAAGATTCGATGGACTCCATTGTGAAATTTGATGTGCTTTCCGGCATAACGGACTGTTTGTTTTCTGTTTATTTATTGTGAGTGCGCTCGAATACGAGGAATTCCTGTACATTTCGTGTTACTGAGGGAAGTACGATAGAATTTGTAAATGTTTACGTTTAAGTAATTCAATTTTAAAGCTTTACAAGTATCGGTAAGAAATGTTTCGAAAAATATTTTTCTAAATTAGCTGTCTATCACAGTCACTTTTTCCTTTCACATGTTCGCTTTCGCGATGAAGTTTTTTTATCGATCGAGTTGCTCCTTAGACTGTTTATTCGCTACTACATTTTATGAACGGTATTTTGAAATGATGATATTATAAAATGTTATCTCTATGCCGATATCCACATCGCTATTATGCGCAAAAAGCATTGTAAATCATCCGAATTTATCAGTGCGTTAATAAATAATAAATTTTAAACAACAAAATATTGGCCGACTATAGGCGCTTCGTACTACTTAATTTATTTATACCCATTAAAACTTATAATTGCGATCAATATTACCAATTATTATATTTTGCTTTATTATCGAATATCTAGGTTATAATAAATTCCATCTCTTCGTGATAGATATTTAATCCACTCCATAAAGACTATGAAAGTAGACCATATTTGAGTCACAATAGTTGACCACGTCGTATACTAATTGTAGTTTTTATTGTGAATCATTTTCACAATTAATATGTCCTTATGAGATACCGAATGTGCTTTGAATATAATCTTTAGTATTCGTATTATACTATAGTGAAAGCTATTGTGGGGAAGACTCACCGGAATCGAAGACAACCTCGCTAAGTAAGATCCAACGCGCGGCAAAGTACAACTGCAGCTTGATGAAGCGTCCGGCTCTTGAGTGCAGCTTGATCGTGACATTGCGAGCATTTTCAAGCACAACATCCGGCATGTACGAGAAATGTACTGGCTCGGTATTGAACTGATTGTTACCATTGCTGAAGTAGACCTTCGCGTGACTGAACACCTGCAGACAAATTCATACATTGTCACTATTCTTTGGTGACGCTTAATTTAATTTGGAATATTCGGTTTGGTTCTCGAAGGCCAATAAAATCAATAATAGCTTTTTGGATTTTGATCTTTCAAGTATCTACCATACGAAAATTATTTGTATACATTACAGTGAGATTTAAAGTTCATGGGAAATGCTTGTATTATGTAGATGTATACATTGCCTGACTACATGTAGTGCACTACTACTGGATATTACAAATACCAAGTTATTTTGATGTATTTCATCTTACTGAAGAAGCATCACTAGACTGACCCGTATTGAGATTACAAGGTAAATGTACGAAACTTGCGCTATCATTTACATTATAAAATGACGTTCAATTTGAAAAAAATTTGACTCCCGTACTTAAGGGAGAATATTTAAAAAAAAGACTAAACTGATGGGAAGTAGAAACAGACGAGAATAGAAAGGCCCGATTTTCAATTACTTTTTCCCATCATGTAAGAGAGTCAATTTATTTTAATTTAATATTTTTTATGCTCTAACTGACAGTGTAGGTTTTATACGTTTAAATAAAATAATGCCGTAAAAGTTATTAAAAGAAACTTATAGTAAAAAAATCACAGTATTATAATTTGGAATATTCATTTAATTTTTGAGAATATATGTGAAACTTATACTAATGATATATTTGACAAATAGTGAACTCGATATGGTATCGAAAACTCGCAAGCTATTAAAGAAAAATCAATAAAAGCTTTTTAATAATAAATATAAATCAGCTCATTATGAAACTTGTAGATGTAAACAAGCCGGCGGCTTGTTTTAACCTCGGTATATAGCGTGTGACAACTCTCGATATTTACCTGTACGTCTTTGGTGAAGAAGTTATTGGTATGAAGATGCATCGCCGTGAAGTTTCGCGCGTAATCGAACTCGAAAGTTATTTCTACGGGTTGTCCCAGCATATTTGGCGTGTCGTTTCTCCATCCAACCCACTCGTATCCTATTGCGTAGAGCAATACAAATAAGAAAAAAAAGGGAATATCAAATATTGCGCAATATAATTTCATCCTAATTGAGTTAAAAATCTTTAATTATTAAAGTACATCCGACACGATGTACGGCTGCTAGGGAAATGTTTTGCAATTTTCTAATAAGTGAGTGGTTTAAAATTATTTTTCGTCGCAGAGGGCTTTATTGACTCGTTAATTATATTTGGCTTCTCCGATTTCATAATGATCAAAGTTTTATTAGTTCAATTCGAATTTTATTTATCTTCTCAATAAACAGAAAAAATAGATGTTCGCTCAATTTAATTTTCAAATTGAATCCATTCCAAATCGAAGCATTTCATCTTATTCGGGAGAAAAATAATTAAAAACCATTTATTTCTTGGACTAAAATTACCAATTAACCAAATTTTTCAAATAATTATTTTTATCTTTCCGAGGAGTAGTACCTCTGTCACGCGGCTTCAAAATCCCCGAGCGCGCATCATCTCCGCGCTGACAGAAAATATATACACACGCTGTACAATGAAAGAAAAAGAAGAAGAAGAGGAAAAAAAAGAACAGGAAGACGTAGCGAACCGAGGTACGAACGAGCGAGAAGAGCGATAACAGGAAGAAAAATCCCCGGAAGCAAGCGTCGTTGTCGTCGTCGTCGCGACGACGACATAGCATACGTGGGTAATCGAGGCTCTAACCGTCCCTGCTTGGGAGAGGTGAAGGAGGGGGGTGAAAAGCCGCAAACGCTCGCTCGATTTCGCGACGCGATTCGCCCCTGCAAAAAGGCTCGAGCTGCTGCAGCACAAAGGCATTTAACGGGCGGCACTCGGTGCTGCTCTAACGTTCGACGTCGATCCCACCGGGAGAGCGACTCTCACCATTTCTCTCAATGGACTCTTTCTATATATATATACGTGCATACATATATAGATACGCCTTCGTCGTCGTTGAGGAGCGAGAGAGAGAGGAGGCTCGACATCGCTTGCGCTTCGCACGCCTAACGCGTCCCAGCCGTTGAATTCACGAGAGTCCACTTGTTTATACGCTTGCCACCGCGCCGCGCCGCTGTAACTTTGAAGCACGTTCGACGCGCCTGCAGCCCCACTGCACGACAGGCAAGATTTTCATTCGCTGTTTGCGCGAGAGAGGCTGGGTGGGACCGAGAAGGATGAGGTGGAGGAGGAGCAGAGAGAGAGAGAGAGAGAGAGGGGGTGGATGCATCAAGTGAGCGCACTTGCTATCGTATGGTTTGTGATTGTATGTACAAGTTGTTAGTTTAATGTCATGAAAGTTTGCCTGGTAATTGGGGGGGGGTATTTGGTTAAGCTTGTTACAAAAAGCGGGATCAAAAGGGCAACAATGTTTATCTTAAATAAAAGTTGGAAATAATTATTCGTGCATATGTATTTTCTGGAATTGTTTGCTTTTCAACTCTATGGGAAGCAGAAATGGTGCTTTTTAAAGTCAGATCACATTTATAAACAAGGCATTTAAAATGCAGTAAATTATTTTGTCAGACTATTTTTTTATCACTTATGAATTAATTATTCAAGATCCTTTTGAAAAGTATAAATATTAAAATTACCCATAATGTACATTAATCAATTACTGGATGATTGAAACGATGTTAATTCTTTTCAGATATTTTACTGGGTTAAAGCTCAATGGAATAGAAACAGTATAGAAAATGATTCAATTCAAATTTCATAGTGTATGAATCTCACACTTTTATATATAAGGCCGATAAATCCGCAGTTTCTATAAGGATCATTTTATTTATTCCTTCCGAATGCGACATAATCATGTAATAATAATTTTACAAGCCATTTAAGCTTCCCCGAGCTCCATACTGACCCATCGTCTCCTTCCTAAGGTTCGTTATAATTTTACATTCTACATAAATCTCGCTATCACGCGAGTCGATCTCTGAACAATAACGAGCAATAAAAAGGAGAAAAGTTCAGTATTACGCGAGATTAAGATTTTTTTTTTCCTCCAGTCACGCAGTTCCCTGCCGAGTCTCCGCGTATAAAAAAATATAAAAAAGGGAATGCTATACTTTTCTATCGCTCTCTCGTGCTTATATATATATATATATAGGGAGAAAAAACCATCATTGACTGAAGGGGGTGACTTTAGTGCTTATTAAAAGTTATAAGCCTTCGATTGAGTTCATCGATCTCATGCGAAGAGAGAGAGGGAGAGAGAGAGAAAGAGAGAGAGGCTGGCAAAATCAAAGAGTTCAGGAGAGAGAGAGAGAGAGAGAGGGGAGGAGAAAGTGTCGAGCCGCTTCGAGAAATTCCTCACTAAGGAACATTTCTCTTCGATCTTAACGAGCACTTTATTTCGCTATATTAGATGCCTTACCAATCGTTTCTCCTGCTCGTATAAACTTCCTTCAATTTCGACTATTTACTGATTAACGGCGTTGAGTTGAAATGCTTTATTCGCGTGACAAATTTGCGAAATTTCGAATGAACGTCTATGGACCCTATTATTATAAGATATTTTTCCTCCCGATTATTTATAAAATTATTTGGAGTTTCTTAGCAATCACATCGAAAATGATTCTGAAATGATCTGTAAGCTATAAGTTGTAATGAAAAGTTCTCTTACTTGAAAATGTTAGCTTTACAAAAATGAAGCTGCTTAATCAATATTTTCCAATGACTAATCATTGAATAAATTAATACGTGCGTGTGCTTTAATTTAATTATACTTAAAAATGTTTTTTAATGTAATAGGCGTAAAGTGCGTATTAAAGCACTTATTAAAAATTGCCTTACACCTATGAGAGTACACTTAATTTTACTCTCGCAAAACAGAAAACATAATATTTGTAACTTAGACTTAAGATTTGTAGGCTCTTGCTGCGTAAAAAGCACCATTTTTTTTCTTTGGTCACTTTTAACAGTAAAGTACCCGAATAAAAAGACACACGTATATTTTAAAAAAGTTAATCTAGCTAAGTAAGTATTACGTGTTATAACGGATGAGTCTGCGAAAGCCATCTTTTAGGGCATGAAAGTAATGACTTTTGAAAGAAAAGTATGACCCTTTCATGGTTGAAAAGGAGGAAAAAGAAAATGTAGTTAAAGTTCATGAAGTACAACAGCAAAAGCATGTACGCGTGTAAGCGTGTGCGCACGCGCGCGCATGACCATTTTGCTTTTACTATCTAACGAATATAGACGTGCCTTTCTATTATATTTCATAAATGTTTTCTGCTTTTTGGTTCTAGCTCCTCGTGTGATAAAGAAATTCCATTTAAAGTTACATTCTTGCTCTTTAAATAATGGTAAAACTTTAGTAAGCTGAAAAAATTCCAAGCGAATCTTGCTTTCTTTTTTTATAATATATCGTACTTTTAGGAATACACATTGCTTCTAGCTAATGGCATACAATGCTCCCGCACAGAGTTAGATGTGTATACTCTATATGTTTGTTTTACTTTATTCTGACTAGATCATATTCCTGATGCAAGCTGACCAAAAAGCATAAAAGACACTGACGTTAAATTCAAATATCGTAAATTCCAAACTTATAAGATCGTATTTCAAAGGAGCTGCTTAAAAACTTCAAATAAAAATAACAATGGTTAGAAATCACGATATTCGTGGTGTCAAAATAAACTAAATACATGTTTGGCAACAATAAATTTTGCTTAACACAGATTTCTGTAATCTTTATTTAAGAAAATGGCGAGGAACTTTAATGTGCACTGTTGTGCATAAACTGCAACAAATCTGTCACAATCAAAATTTCGACGAGCCACGCGCATTACGTTTTACGGCTCATTAAGTCGGAAATTGAATTTTAAAGTTGTGGTCATGTTCATGCCCCCCTTTGAACGCGCATCAAATCGTGCGTGGAATATTTAATTTCATATAACCGTCGCTCCTGTATACGCGTACCGGTCACCTATCGCAGGTTATTACATCGGCTTGAATGGTTCGTAATTACTTATTTTGCAGTTTACAATTGAGCGTGATCGCCGTTGAAAATGAAACATCATAAATTTTTAGCGACATATAACGATCATTCATCGTTCTAAAGATTGAGAAATTCCGAAAACAACAGATTTGCATACGGCCGTTATTGTTGCCATAATCAAGCGAATTTATCAATCGCAGCAGTCACAGCAGCTTCCACACCAAGATATTAAACTCCGCGTCTCGTGCTTGGGTACATATTTTTTCTCGACAACCCCCCTCTTGATTAAATTATCGCTCGCATTATCAATCAAGCAAAGCGCGAGGACGAAGCAGAAGACTCGGAGGAAGGGAGAGTATAGCGAGTACAGAAAAAAGGGGAAGCGCGCGAGTAGCCTTGGAGGAGAGAAAAAAACTGTCTCAAGAGCAGTGTAAAAAGTTTTTGTCATTTACTCCGTTCCTCCCCCGCGCGTATCTGTGATTCAAATTTAAACTGTAAAACCCATGGTCGGCTCGCGTCTACTTTGCATTGTTTAAACAGGGTTAAAGGCTCTCTATCTTTCTTACTCCTCTTGGCCGCACGATAGCTGGCAGAGAAAAGAGAGAGAGAGAGACTTAAAAAAAAGGAAAAGTCGTCGCGGCACGCGGAGAGTTCCTTTTTAATAAAAAGAAAACTCGCACAGCTAGAGCCGCCCTCGAGAATGGAGAAACTGCACAGAAATGTATCAGACGAGCGAGGCGCGCGCGACAGAGAGAAGACGGGGCGAGAGGTGTAGAGAGAGAGAGAGAGAGAAGGGAAGACTTGCGCGGGGTAAGCAGCTCGACTTCAATATGTATGTAAATCGAAGCAGATTCGAGCGCAACGAGTCTGTTTGCTCGGCATTCGTATAGCAGAAACGTAGCGTGTCGCTCTCTCTCTCTCTCTCCTACTCTCTCCCTCTCACTCACACTCTTCTTGACTATTCTCCAGTCGTACCCTCTGTGCGCGCGCGCGCGTCCCGTTCGTTTTTATAAAGAGAAACCAGAGGTAGAGAAAGAGACACTCTCCTCCTCGAGGCTTCTTTGTCGCTGAGATCGCTGAGCGCACGAATTTTCCGTTACGCGCGCGTTTTGCGCCCCGTCGCGGCGGCTAAATCCAAAGCGCATTTTGCCGGAACCAATTTTGCGGCCGGACGAGAATTTATATCATACGTGTGCATGAGGCATATGGGTACATATATGTGCAGGGAGGTGGGGTCATTGAACATTTGGAGAACGACGCGGCAGTTTAGCGGAAAGGGTTCGCCGCGTGCGACTCTATTCTCTTGTCTGGAAAATTTATTTTCGAATTAGAGTGTATTATTAATCAATATTTTACATTTTACACTGCGATTCATCCTTTCGGTTCGAAATATTAATATACCGTAGAAATTTGACTTTGGTGTTCTCAATGAAAGAGGCTTAGCTATGAAGAAATAGCTATACAACTAATTAGGTTAACTTCGAGTTTGAATAATTGCAGTTAACGTACTTCTAGCAGCTACTGAATGTGTGTATACGAATATTATGTTGAAAGGAAATACTAATTTACGAAGGATCAATTTTAGTATACAAACTCATTATTTCCATTGCATGAGATGTTCAAAGTAATGTTTTTCGCCATCGATATAATTACAGATTATAATTTATAACGTATTAATTAATCCATGAATATTTTGAAATTGATTTTCAAAAGGGAATTGTTTTCAAGTGCCGACAACCATTAATTGCATTAATTCATTCGGATTAATAAATAACAGACAAGCTAATTTCTAATCAGTGCTTTATACTAATTATAACTAAAATGAAAACATGAATATATTGAATGCACAACGATGAATAATTTTAAACCGCCAGCACTGACTATCTATTATAGCTCGAAAACTCAAACTAATGAAAATAATAACTTAGCCAAAAACTGGGTCGCTGTAACCAATTTAACCGTTGAGAGAGAAAAAAAAAAGAAAAAAGGATCCTAGAGACCAATCGAGTGACTTCCTCGCGCGCGACTATAAAAAGAGGGCAATAAAAATAGTCTCTCACCTTTGCCATTACCATTGACATCTAGCCTGAAGTTGTCGGGTCCTTTCTGTCCATCGGCCAGTTGTCCGAGTCCCCCGGTAAGGTATTCGGCTTCCTCGCTCCCGTCGTACGTGCGATCCGTAAGATCCAGCTCCGAGCCGCGTTGCACACCTTGAGGCATCGAATACGAGGCGAGACCCTCTGCGAACAGGAAGAATGGAAAACTTTTTACTCGGATATGCAGAGGATCGCGTATATGTCTGTGCGTGGGTAGAACGTGCACTTTTGCAAAATTGGCAGAGTTCGCGCAGATTGCGCGGGAAAGGGTATATTGGCGAAAACTGTCTTTTGGGCGAATAGGATGGACTCTCTCTCTCTCTCTCTCTCTCTGACTTCCTTTTATCCCACCCTTTCTTTGTCTACGCGCTTCCCCCTTATTTTTCTTCCGTGGGAAATTTTCAATTTGACAAAATTGGAGAAAACGAGCCCATTCTCACGCTCTTCCCAAATCAAATGAAGATTTGATTTCATTCAATTATCGTTTGGATGCACTTGATTTTGCATTAGATGCTGCTGACGTTATTTGGGTGCGTTTATTATATTATATCGAATCATTTCGTTAATTGAACTGATGATTGGTTAACCTTTGGATGGTATTTTCAGATTGGGTTAATTGTATTAAAAGTTACTTCGTATATATACTTTAGAAATGGTTTTATTTTTCAGCAAATTAGTTCAAAATTCAATTGATCGACCCATAACAGATAGTTAAGAATCAACCCCATCGATCTTCACTAACACCATTAACATTTTAACCCGATCTTCACAAACTCGCCGTGTAAGAACGAAAAATCCATTAGGCGTGAGAGTTAAAAACCCAACGATCGGCGTGCAATCTACCGCGCGCGAAAATTCAACATTACAATTACCAACAAAGTAGCTCTCGCCCCCCCCAGGCCGATCATAGGGAACGTGTAAACGCTCTTAATCGGCGTTTAATTTTGTCGGGCAGCTTTCTCCGGGTTCACGATCTCTCGCGGAACAGAGAAAGAGAGAGAGAGAAGAGCATCGAGGGCTAGTCAGTGCGCTCGCGCTCGCTCAGCGGCTTTGTGTAATTCCGGGATTCCGATGTTCCGCACGAACGGCCATTATTTCTTTCTCGGGGGCTTTCGGAAAATCGGCCGCGCTCGCTTGCTCGCTCTTGCAAAGGCTATCGGAGGGGCCTCGCACCACCACCAGGTATCCGAAATTAACTTAGATTAAATTTATGATCGGCCGACGGCGGCACAGCTGGGTCTACATTAATCCAGTCAGAAACGGCCTCGTAACCAGTAACGGGGAGTGAGAGAGAGTGTGTGTGTGTGTGTGTGTGCCTGGAGGCTTTCTGGATTCTGAAAGCTTGGGAACGAGAGCGCGGCGGCCTTGCGGCCATCTGTGCACAGCTGACCGGTAACTGCTGTGTTACGCGCGCTCGATCTCTACGTGAGTCACTGCTTGTGCTGGCGCATGCAAATGCTATATAAACGGATTGGTCGATGACGACTGCGTGGGAAGATTGACGTTTCTAATTCGTGATGATCGCTAAACGTTTTTTAATTGAGCTTTTTTTATTATTATTCGTAGCTTAAATAGGTTTTTTTTTCTTTACTGCAGTAGTATAATGAAAACTTAGCTATTTTCCGTATTAGTTGTGCGACATTTTTGCAAGGAAAATATGATGCCCTGAGGGAGCTTATGTTACTCTGTAGAAATCAGATTTTCATAATTTGATCGTCGGAAGCGGATAAGAAAAAATAAGTTTATAAATTGAATTTTATATTTAACAAGTATTAATTCAAGGTATTAGGTATAGGTTTAAAAAGCAAATAAAAAAGTAAGATCCTTTCCTATATTTTGTTATGCGTGTCCAATACAAAAAAAATCATTTTTTTAGTAAAATTCTTGAACAGAAATTAAAAAGTAAAGATTAAAAATGTATCCTCTTCAGTAAAAAACGTGGACGTTTAAAATAAGAAAAATCATTTTTATTAAGCTAGTATATCATTTCTTTTAAGTAAAGAGCCTGTTATGAAAAATTAATTAAAATGGAAATTTCTACTTTAATCACTAAAAAAAGATATTATTATGCAGAAAATATATTAAATTTTTGAAATGCTGATGCTATAGTACTACAAATCTTATCAGTTGAGTTTTTCCAATCAGTTTCTAACATATAAGTAATACAAAAATTCTTTATCGTACATTAAACAAATTAACTATCAAACGAAATAATTATGAATCTCGACGCAACATTTTCTATTTTATTTACACATTTGAATCTAACATTCAATAGTTAAGCTCTTCTGAGTTTCTTATCAATATTCGATCTTTAACATTCTTATTAATGCAATTAAGCGAGTTACAAAATGTACGATGCTTGATGAAGCCTCTGCCAACTAGATCAACGTTTAGAGTGCAATATAACTGTAATGAGTACGTAAGTTGCGCGGCTGGGAAAATTAAATTCACTCGAGTATGATGTCAGGCCATTATCAGCGTCCTGGGAAATATCTCTTACAAAATGAAATGGTCCTAATCGACTTGACACTTTGAGTAAGTACTTGCAAGTAATAAATCTTAAACATTTCAATTTCTCCCTCTCTGATATACTCATATGCATTTATATTATATATATATCAAATTCTAGCAAATAAAAAGTATTTCCGAGTAATCGTCGATGGCCTCCTTTTCCGTCCAAGTACACTTACAACGAATTGAGCCACCTACTAGAGCCATCAAATTTACGAAATTTTAAGATGCCCTAAAAACAAGCGGGAGAGAGCGAGAGAGTCCTCCCGAATAAAGACTTTTAGTTCTTTCCTTTAGCATTGTATTTCCTTCCTTCGATTTTTTCCCCATCGACCTTAGCTTAATCTTTATTTTCCAAGCACAGGATACACTTTAAGAGGTAAAATCCGTAGCAATAAAAATCTGTCCGGGTCCATAAAAAAGGGAGTCGAGCCCGCAGCAGCAGAAAAAGGGGAAAGAAGAAACACAATAGAGGAACTAATTTACGATTCGCCGAAAGGTCGAATCTTTTTCGATATCTGTTTCTATTTCCTTCCGTTATGTATCTCGTAAATCGTGTATTACTCGCGGCTCGTAGAGCCTCCGCGAGGAGCTGAACCTGCATCAGTATATATATAAGCAAAGACATACACATATATATGTAAGTACAGCGAAGGCAGAGAGGAGAGTACCGAGGGAGACGAAAAGAAGGGGTATATCTAACTTGTGATTCGAAGAGGTCCGAATCGTAAATTTCACTTACCAGTCCAAGGACAGCCATAAAGTTCCACCCGCATGCAGACTATGCGTATGTGAGATGTGTAGGGGATGAAGCGGATTCTGGTCGCCACTATGGGCGGATCGAAGATCTGCTCCTTCTCTGTTTGCGGATTGTCGTTTCCCACCAGCAACTGTAACCAAAACGTAAACGCATGCACGTCAAGAGAGATGCGAGTAGAGAGAGAGAGAGAAAGAACGGGAGAAAAAGGAGCTTCTCTCCCGCATCACATCTTATCAGCTACATTGTAAAATATTGGGGAAATGGGTTGTCACATCAGATTTGGTATTCCCGTTACGGTCTCTGCGCCATCTCGAATCGATACATTCTGCGAGCTACGCGGGATTTCTCGAAAATTAAGGAATTGTCATTTTTAACTTTTTATTTTCAGATTTAACAATGGATGGTAAAATATCAAGAGGGAAACGAAAATAATTAATCTGGCTCATCTTGTTTTCAACATTTTTACAAGTCATAAAACATTTGAATCGGAATAAAGGATATTTTGCGAAAGTATTTTATATCAAGTAGGAAAATTAAATGCTTAGGAAATCAATTATTGTTTGAGCTTGAAGTAGTTGTTCTAATCTAACAAATAATATAATGTGTATAAAATAATACTAAATAATGCGTAAAATTAAGGTGTAAAAGAAATTTTAAATGTTGTATAATATACTATTGTATTATTTTCTGTTGCTCATAGCAAACTTAGAGGTAGTATTAATTATTATACTATACGCCTTATGCCGTTCTGCATATTCGGCTGACACATTTCTACTGTTTTCACTGAAAATACGCGTACCTACACGCGACTCGGATTACTTAATATGCATATTTTCTGGCAATGGATACTTTCTGCTTATTTAATATTTATTCTGCTAATCCGTAGAGTTATAATAACATGAACAGATTGCTTTATCAATTCCAGCAAATGGAAAATTCTCATTAAACAATCTCGGTAAAATGTTATTCTATTTGTATATTAGAACGGCCCTTATCCCCTTACACTTAATGTTCATCCAAGACAACACCATAACAATGCAGAGGCCACTTCGTCGGCGTGGTTTTACTCGATGGACCGAAAGAATCTCATCCAAGCAATCGAGAAAAGTAGCCAAAACCATCGTAGAATTATCAAACTTTCATGATGTCGATGAGAAAGCCAGAGAGCTGCACAAGTGTGCGTGCGTAAGGGTGTCTGGGGGTATTGGTCGGTCGGGTTCGGAGCGACTCGGGAACGAATTACGCTAATTGGCGGTCGCGAATTGGACGGCCATCGCCACTTCACTACTACTGCCGGCAAATGTATAGACGAAAGTGCGGACCTCCACACGGTATGCCGCTCGACTAGGCTTGCGATAGAGGGGCCAAGCTCAATGGAGCGTGTGTTTATTGCCTCTCTCCCTCCCCCCTAGTGGCGCGGGAAGAGAGAGGAGGCCCAGGCCAGGGGGATTTCGCGAGTAGAAAGATTCGCCGCTACCACCGCCGCCACTGCATTCTCGACCCCGTTTCTCCGAATCCGATTAGTGTACGAAAGAGAGAGAGAGAGAGAGAGAGACCGACAGAGAGAGAGAAAGGATGTACGAGAGGAAAGGAAGGGAATGGAAGAAAGAGGGGGGTGTGGGTTCTCTAAATGCAAATTTGAGCGTTAAATCTGCACACCTCCAACAGCCATTCTCTATCAGGGCTAGCTTTTTTCCTTCTTCTACTCTATCTCTCTCTCTCTATATATATATATATATATATCTCCTGCACGCCACGCTTATTTTTAAAGATACGTTTATGTATATTGCCAACATGCAATTTGGCCGGTCTTAATTTTCTGCATTTTTTGCTCTTACTGTATAATCATCATAGATATCGGTAACCATGCTGCTAACCTATTCTATTTTAATATGATTAATGAGTGTAATTATCAATTTTATATGTACACGGACAATATTACAGTCATTCAGTGCGAAAATATCCGTTACTCGAAGATTCATTTACCAGAACATTTTATGTACCTAAAATCGATACACTAGAAATATTCTCACTCTGTACCAGTTTATTGGATTCTTAGAAACGATCTTATTCGAAGATAGGACTCCAAGAAAAACGAATCAAAGCTCGATCTCGGAATAGGCACTCCCTCTAAAAAGATATCGTTATCCTCATTCAGTCAAGTTCGCCGAATTTTCACAGCTGTCATTCGGTGACACATATCTGAAGCGATCCAGTCACAATAGAGAGAGAGAGAAAGAGAGAGAGAGAGAGAGAGAGAGAGAGAGAGAGAGAAGGAGAGAGAGAGACAGGTGTATATCCCCTATCTATAGATAGGGGATATAGAGGCAGAAGCAGATTTCGAGGGGTCGCACACTCCTAATTTGAGGCTGGGTGTGCAGAGGCGAGATGCTCCTGGTGTACGAGTGCGGGGGGTAGCAGCCAGTCGGGAGAGGGAGTGAGAGGAAGAGAGAGAGAGAAGGGGACCAAGGTGCGAACGTGATAGGCAACGGGCGAGTCGGGCAAGGTGAAACTCAAGCGGCCAGAGAGAGAGAGAGAGAGAGAGAGAGAGAGAGAGAGAGAGAGAGGGAGGGATAGGGAGACGCGGTAGTCAATGTATCAATTTTATGTGTCGGTGCGGGACGACGGTATCGTCTAGCCACGGCCGGCCGGCCTTGTTTATGGCTGTATTAATTATTCGTATCGCGTACATATATGCATCCTCCAAGAGCGAGAGAGCGAGAGAGAGAGAGACTCGACACCGTATATAGAGGTCGTATTCCACACACAGTGTGCGCATCCCGCTCAGGACGAGAGCGTTACGCAGCCACACATACACACACACGCGCGCGAGTGCAGCGCGGATGTGCTGCCTTCCGTAGATGCGATTCGGAACCCCACGGAGTCTGTGTTTCGTGTTCCTCTCTGGCTCTCTCTCTCTCTCTCTCTCTCTGCCTCGAACAGGCTCAAGAGAGAGGATGCCCGTGCATCTCCGCGCGCGGCTTATCGATTCCGTTATTAATCAGGCATTCGAATTCATGCTGAATACTGCTTTCTTAATCATCGAATATTATTATCCCCTACGTGTTGCTTTGGGGAATACGACGGGATCGTCTTGTACTACTAGTTGCTAGTCTTGCTCGTGCAAATGAATTTTTCATACTGTTAGCTTTGGTGTATGTACAAGTCGTAGAGATAACACCAGACTCCTGTTATATTGGTGGAATTATAATTGAGTAATTTGTTAAAAATTCATGCGACCTAGTATTGTAAAATGTTCATTTATTCTTAAGTATGGAATTCTGAAACAGTATATTATTGGAATATCATAAAAATTGTACGTAATTACTTTAATACGCTATAAAAAGTTATAAAGAAATAATTACATTGAATACAGAAAAACAGTTTTGTATTTTTAGATTTTATTCTCAATAACACTGCAGAGAATGTATAAGTCACTTCTTCAAGCTGCAAATCCCATGTCCCATGGGAATCTGTTTTCGTGAAATGAGCGTCTTAATAGACCGTGTTCACTTGCCAATTTACAGCCTGACACGAAAATATACGCTAGTCTATTCTCTTTGCTTCGAGTACTTGTTTCCATTCTCCACAAGCATTAAAAGAGTTATGGATAAACCGAAACATTCTGACTTCTATTCCATGTATAGTGATTGAAACTTTCGTGAAATCACATATTTACATGCATGCTTTATAGCGATTGAATATTTCAGAATAATATGACTTTGGAGATTGCTAGTTTCTATTTGGGAGGAGGACTGCCGTTACATATAAGTTAAGTATTCATGGAGAATGGTATAGTAATCGATCATAAAAAGTTGTACGACTAGCAAGAAGTAATAATAACGATCAAATCAGATTTAAATACATTCTGTAAATGCACAGATCTTTAAGTTGGTTTCAGAATCATTATTCGACTGTTAAATTAAATATTAATTTTCAAATAGGAATTATGAATTCGAAGGATCTAATTTAACTGCATTTTAAATATTTTACCATTCCAAGAAAAGATACATACTTTTCAGATAATAATATACTCTGCTTCTGATGAATCTCCATTAATAAATTCCGAAAGGAATTGTGACGAGGGCTGTGACTTGGATGAGGTAATTTAATTTAGCCAAACGGCTCTCTTTTCATTATACGAATGTTACCAAGTTGCCCCGATTCTCATCATCTCGTCACGGCCGTCGCACAAAGGGACACGGTCCTCACCGAGCTCGGCTGCTCAGTCGGCGAGTGGGCCGGTCCGCAAATTCTTGGGGCTAGGTAAATGAGAGAAACAGAACACTGAAGCTAATGCTAGAACCGCGTTGCGGCCTTTATTGGTCTTACGACTATAAAATATAATACACTGCCCCCGCTGGGCTTTCGGCCGCTGGCCGTTTAGAGCGTCGCGTTTAACGTGATCGGCTCGGCAGCCGCGCGAAGCAAGAGGGCTAGGGTGACGCTCGTTCTTTGCCGTGAACATCGGCTTCTCGCGTGACTCTAATTCGGCTATTTCGCGGGAGAGAGAGAGCTACCCTTAGACCATGCGTGGTGTCGTAGTCGCTGGTCGGCTCCACTCGTCGCCCTCCACGCCGTTCCTGGGCTCCGTGATCGCGCCAGCCTGTGATGGTTGGCCCTCGGACACGGCTCCTCGCCTGCCTGGGATCCCCAGGGGGTTTTCCACGGCTCCTTCCGGAGTTTTCTCCGTCGCTAGTTAGGCGGCT
>UELU01113408.1:4097-17632 GCA_900490025.1 Megastigmus dorsalis | reverse complement strand
CATCTAGACTATTGCGCTGTAGTGTTGCTTGATGCGTCCGACGAGCAAAGAATACGGTTACAAAGACTGAATAATACATGTGTGAGATACATCTACGGTGTTAGAAGGGACGAGCATATCACCTCCTATAGAAAGCAACTGGGCTGGTTGCGTGCTGACTCTCGAAGGAATTATTTTGCTGCAATTATTATGTATAAAATCCTTCGATTACATGAACCTCAGTATTTGGCAGCTTTTTTCAGCAGGCATCAGCCTAGGAGCACTAGCAGGGGGGTTGCATAGGAACTTTCGATACCAAGGGTGCGCACGGAGACAGGATTGAGATCTTTCCAGGTTCAATGTCCGCGCCTTTGGAACTCTCTCCCGGACTCTCTGCGCAACCTACCATCTTTGCGCAGATTTAAGACGGCGATCTATCAACACCTGCTCGATCTTGATTCTTAGCCCTGTCGCGGGCCGCACCTGCGATTCGTTATGCGTTTGACTTTAGTGACTTACACGCTTGGGTCAGAGCTGTAAATTTTCTGTATGTTAATTTATTATGTTCTGTCCCATATACTTATTTTTAGAAAGTGTGAGTGTATTTATTGGCGTGAGTGAGTGTGTGGTAGGATGAGTGAATGTGTGATTGTGCTGTACAGTTGTTTATATTCTTTTAACCAATAAGACCAATTGAATTTGTTTATTTGTATTTTAATTAAGACGCTCTGTGATATTACTTTAAGTTGTAACTTCTCGACGACTGAAATAATGTAAGACTGAATAACCTGTGATATCATAGAAAGACTGAAAATATGACTGCGAAAAACCAAAAAATAAGAAAATATATAATCTAAAGAAAAATCAATATTGTATAAACATGCATATTTTGTAAACCATTACAAATAAACTTATATCTATCTATCTATCTATCTATCTATCTCTCTCTCTCTCTCTCTCTCTCTCTCTCTCTCTCTCTCTCTCTCTCTCTCTCTCGCAAGATCGCCTATCTCTCTGATCCGCGACACGCACCACGCTCGCTGTCCTGCTCATCATCCTCGGTGCTTGCGCGCCGTCGGATAGAGCGTACAATCGAATCAACGACTGAATCCTTGATTCAATTGCGAATTCGTTGTAGTACTCCACAATTGTTAACAGATTTTGGATCTAAAGATATTTATAGTGGTACATCTACAGTAGCAACATATAAGTACCAATTTACCCAGGTATTTTCTTCCTACGTATTTCAATGTTTTTGTTTTTCAGGCAGCTGGGCAACATCCGATAAAATAAAAATTGAGGATTAAGTCCATGAAGAAATAAAAGAGTGCCATGAAGATGATATATATGCCGTTGAATCTTAAAAGTTGGTATAAAATTTCCTTTTATCACCTGCTCGGTGGCAGATATAGTCATTTCAAATAAAGTATTGTACTTTTCAATATTATCTATAAAGTTATTCAAAAATAGATATTTGCCTAAAATCAAAATCTTTAAAGGTTCCGGTGGTTTAGGAACTTCCGAGAGAAAAATTTTAACCTCCCGAACAACATAGACCTGGAGGCTCACCGTTTGATTTTCAAGCAAAACATGATTTCAAACTTTGGTCATTAAACAAATCTGCACATCATTTAGATGTACGTATTCAATATGAGAATCATATTCAAAGACAGACCTAAAATTTGGAGAATAAGTTCTATTGCATCTCGATTGCAATCATTATCTTTGAAGTAATTGTAATCTTTCTTGTGACGATTTTCGAGCAGAACAGAAGTCTGTGAAGACCTTTCTAATAGCCGCAATGCTCTGACCGGATCATTTTCATTACTGCGTCTATAAGATGCGCTTATTCTGAGTTGAAAATCTAGCCTTATGATCTTCTTGGCTTTTATTACACCTCAGTAAACGGTTAAATGTTAGATGAAGCGAATTTCGAGATAATTTTATTTAGGCATTTCAAAAAAATATCTTCAAAATAAGATAATTTTCAAAACTAAACAAAAGTCAGTAAAATATATTTATCAAGGAATATCCGAGAGTCAGAAAATAATAAAATTTTTACTCGAAATCAGGTTGCTCGACAGCGCGTTTCATGCTCTTACTAATATCCTCGGCGACCAATGTTTAGGTACGTGTTCGTCAAAAGCTGTGCGTTACCTCCTGGTGGCAGACGCGCGATTCTAATTCCCCACACGGCGACGCGCTTCTGCTCGAGTATTCCGCCGGCCGACCGCCCCACACCTTTTGCTCCCCCATATTACAACGCTACGCGTTTTTTCATAATTAATGATATATTTTAATTGAAAAACCTAACATATGTTACTCCACGGTGGCAAAAATGTATCATATCAAAATTTCATTACAATCGCTTAGGTATTTTTGGAGATTTTTATAACCATACAAACAAACGCTGTCTCTTTATTATATTAGTACAAGATAACACAGGCCCACAAAAAAAGAAAGTTTTCTACGCGGTAGATCAGACTATGTGAATTTAATGTTCTTGGAGTCGCTGAATCCGAATCCGTGGTCCATTTGACTCGGTCACGTCAGGGTCAAGGTCAGGCCAAGGTCAAATTTAGAAAATGTATCGTATAATTCAGGTGTTTCGTGCAGTGAACTTTATAATTTCGTTAAAACGCGTCATGAATTCCATGTATTTTTTTCCCGCAGAAAACAAATCCACAACCCGATTAACCCAACCCCCACGCGTCAGAATTTTTTCCTAACCTCAAGAAATACCTCAAAATCCACCAAAACCATCAAATACATTGCTTTATCTGTAAAATTATCTCTAAAATCCCATAACCACTCAATCCCACGACCCTTAGATATCTCAGGACCTTACCTGAATAACCCCATTATCCAATAAAATCCGATTATCCCATAACCCGATAATTCCATAACCTAAGACAATCTGCTCTTCCTTACTCATTTATTCTCAAATGACCTGTGAAGTGGATTGCGTTTGCGCTTTTTACTATTGTCAGTGCTCTCTCTTTTTAAAGTCCAACAGTAGTCAGCCATCATATGTGCATTCCACCTACCCTGATATCGTGTTTCCATTTCCTTCATATCTTGATGAAAGCGTTCTCCTTGTTCTTCGCTGTAATCCCCAAGATTTTGTGGGAAGTTATTAAGAGGCTAATCGAGAAAATGCAACTTGTAACTCATTAAACAGCCCAATTTCTCATAGTTTTTGAGCATTTCGACTACCAATTCTCTATAGTTTCCACTCTTGTAATTACCCAAAAAAATTTCAACTACGCTTTTAAAGCTCAGCCATGCAGCTCGTTCTTTCTCGGACATTGTGTTAACGAATGATTCATCTCTTAATAACTTACGAATTTCAGGTCCATCAAATATACCTTCTTTCAATTTTGCACTAGATAAAGCTGGAAATTGTTTAACCAAGTAAGTAAAACATTTTCCTTCCTTATCCAAAGCTTTTACATATTGTTTCATTAAACCAAGTTTTATGTGCAAACGATGAAGGAGAATCTTTGAAGGCTCAACCAAGGGTTTGTTTATGATGTTCATACATCCAGTTAGCATTGTTACTCGAGCTGGCCAATCTTTTTTAGTATAATGACTACTGCGATCTCGACTGTCCCACGGGCACAGAAAGCATGGAAACTTCGTGAAACCAGATTGCTGACCCAGAATTAATGTGCGTATCTTAAGATCCCCACAAATCTGCCAATTGTGTTTTGTGTATTTAATCTTATTCAAAACCATCTCAATATTTTCATATTTTTCCTTAAGCATTACCGAATGGGCTACGGGAACAGGAGCATACACATTTGTATTACGTAATAACACTGCTTTGAGGCTTGGTTTAGAGGAATCTATGAATAGCCTCCAATCATTGGGTTCGTATATATTCTCTTTTAACTCATTCATGAGACCATAAACATCATTGCAATAAACCAAGTCTCCTTCTTCACTAAAGTATTTTCGGAAGGGCTCATCTCTATTACGATAAAACGAAACTTTCTTTCTTTTGGAGAGCATATTTCCTTCTTTTAGTCTTGAAGCTAGAAATTCCGCCCCATCTTTTGGCGGCGCTAGGTCTCTGACTAAATCATTCAGATCACCTTGATTGAACGTCCGTATTGTGGTATCTTTTTCTGTCGGTACATACTCTCCCTGATTTTCATCGTCATTATTACTTGAACTACTTTCTTCTTCAATGTCTTCTTTGCCTACTTTACCATTTATTCACGGTATAATCTTCTTTTCCACGATCTTTACACTTTATAGATGCTTTTATTTTGCTTTACACTTCTGTATATTTTATCTGTAACTACTTAATTTTTGTTTAGGCCATATAAGCTCGTGTTGAGTTTCCGGGTGTTGCATCTGTGGCAGAAAAAAAATGATGACAATTGAAGATGCTTTTTTCACTTGATACATATGTCTGGCATACATACTGAGTAAATCATGCAAGTAGCAATTCCATAACTCATGAACAATCGTGGTAATGAAAAATCCTGCTACCTCAGAGAACACTGGAGATGGTGTCACTGCTTCATAAGAAGATGTGTGGAATGATCCACTTTCCAATTCTTTGAGGTAACGAAACCAGTGACGGCGCCCTGCAGGTGGGCAGTAGGGTGTGAGGATGAAGCCGAAGTGCGTCCGACGACGAGTTGACACTGTCCTCGTCAAAGTCGAAAAGCCCGCACACTTAGTCCTAGGGAGGTGTGGGGGTTATCACACTTAGGCCGGTGGACTCACCCGCGATCGGAACGGGATCCCTACCGCGTGGATTCATTAATATTACCATGGCAAATTTAAATACTTTTGAAAATTCGACAGGATCTGAAGGAAACTCAAACACAGACATTTGTATTGGAAACGCTGATAGCTACTGCTTTCTTGCTGCTCTCTCGATTCGAATGTGGCTCATGTGTAAGTAGATGAAGATTTAGGCAAAGAAGACATTGAAGACGAAAGTAGTGAAAGTAATAATGATCATGAAGATCAAGAAGAGTATGTACCGTCAGCAAAAGATACCACAATTCGGACGTTCAATCAAGGTGATCTGAATGATTGAGTCAGAGACCTAGCGCCGCCAAAAGATGAAGCAGAATTTCTAGCTTCAAGACTAAAAGAAGGAAATATGCTCTTCAAAAGAACGAAAGTTTCATTTTATCGTAATAGAGATGAGCCCTTCCGAAAATACTTTAGTGAAGAAGGAGACTTGGTTTATTGCAATGATGTTTATGGTCTCATGAATGAGTTGAAAGAGAATATATACGAACCCAATGATTGGAGGCTATTCATAGATTCCTCTAAACCAAGCCTCAAAGCAGTGTTATTACGTAATACAAATGTGTATGCTCCTGTACCCGTAGCCCATTCGGTAACGCTTAAGGAAAAATATGAAAATATTAAGATGGTTTTGAATAAGATTAAATACAAAAAACACAATTGGCAGATTTGTGGGGATCTTAAGATACTCACACTAATTCTGGGTCAGCAATCTGGTTTCACGAAGTTTCCATACTTTCTGTGCCCGTGGGACAGTCGCGATCGCAGATGTCTCTATACTAAAAAAGATTGGCCAGCTCGAGTAACAATGCTAACTGGATGTATGAACATCATAAACAAACCCTTGGTTGAGCCTTCAAAGATTCTCCTTCATTGTTTGCACATAAAACTTGGTTTAATAAAACAATATGTAAAAGCTTTGGATAAGGAAGGACAATGTTTCACTTACTTGGTTAAACAATTTCCAGCTTTATCTAGTGCAAAATTGAAAGAAGGTATCTTTGTTGGACCTCAAATTCGTAAGTTATTAAGAGATGAATCATTCGTTAACACAATTTCCGAGAAAGAACGAGCTGCATGGCTGAGTTTTAAAAGCGTAGTTGATAATTTCTTGTGTTATCAAAAGAGTGGAAACTATAGGGAATTGGTAGTCAAATTGCTCAAAAACTATGAGAAATTGGGCTGTTTGATGAGTTACAAGTTGCATTTTCTCGATTCGCATCTTGAGAACTTCCCAGAAAATCTTGGGGATTACAGCGAAGAACAAGGAGAACGCTTTCATCAAGACATGAAGGAAAAGGAAATTCGAATTCAGCGATCCCAAAAACATATAGATATACTAGTTAACTTTGTTTGCGATTTATTTTCTGAATTTGAGCTTGGCCTTACCTTGACCCTGACGTGACAAGCTCAAATGGACCACGGATTCGGATTCAGCATCCCCAAAAACATATAGATATACTAGTTAACATTGTTTGCGATTTACTTTCTAAAGTTGACCTTGACCTGACCTTGACCCTGACGTGACAGAGTCAAATGGACCACGGATTTGGATTCAGTGACCCCAAAAACATTAAATTCACGTGGTGTGGTCTACGACGCAAGAAACTTTTGTTGCAGAAAACTGTGTTATTTAAGTAGTCTGCTGGAGTTTTTATTTCATTTAGATGACGGGCCAAACCTAAAAACCATATGACTGATATGATGCGGGCACAACTTCGAATAGTCATGGCGCCATTTTAGCACTAACAATAATAACCTTTGATGGTATTAATCCTAGTACATTCTTTGTCAACTAATGTGAATAAAGGTGTGAAAGGACTCGATTGATCGTCAAAGAACAAATAGTTAACTGCAACTTTTATTAATTCTTGTTACGACGTACACGACTATGCATACATACGTTATTCTTGTCGCGAGGCTCGGGAAATTACAAAAAACTGGTGTGAGGGTTGAGGTTGTGAGTGTATTTCTTTTTTCCGCGTTTTTAATCGATTAATTAATTATAAATAATGTTTAACATAGTCAATTCTTTTTGCATTTTTCTTTATTTAAAAAAACAGTGCCTATTTATTAGGTGTGTTAAAATAATTTAATAATTATATAGTTTATTTATAAAAAAGATTTTTTGTTACCCATTGTTTTAACATGTAAACTCTTAATTAATGTCCAGAGTTTTTTGCCTGATAAGGATGGTATATAAATACTAGGCCATCGAAACATCGCAACAAGTATTAATTAAAGTTTCAGTATTTATCTATTTGTTCTTTGACGATCAATCGAATCCTTTCACAACTTTAATTAATATTAATAAATAATACTTTGTAGTTTTGGAGTGCCTTGATAATATTTGGCATTAATTATCAAAGGATTGAGTACGGCAATATTGTATTTGGAAAAATCGAATTTTCCTGCTTGAATAGGTATTTTGAACTAGTACTTTTCGTATTCACGTTCACATGTTGAACATAATATCTGATTGATTCTTTCAATTCATAAGTATCAAGTGCAAACTCATACAATTCCTTTTCTGTAAAAATTGTAAAACTAGTTATAACTGTAGAATTCAAACTTTGAAACGTAGATATTTTTCGTTGGAGATTATTATCAGGAACAAAACTCTGCAAGTAATTAATATTTTTCTCTGACTAACATTTTCTTGCTTATGTATTGCCTGTTTCTGAACTTGTGAGACTCTAATTTCGAATAAAATGCATTGTACATTGCATATACTATTTTAAAATCTTTCATTGAAGTTGATAGGTTTGAATTGGACCGCGTTTTCTCAAAGTATCGGAATCTTGTTTTTATAACACCATTGACAATTTCAATTACATATCAAATCTTTATAACTAATCTAGAAAAATTTGCATCCGCAGTCGAAGATTGTTTTGCATTGATTTCTAAAAAGCATGGCATTTGCATTGTAATTCCTTGTTTAATGAGCTCAGGTATGCAATTTCTAAAGCCTCTGTCAACAATACATATATCATTAGAAAAAAATAAGTTTTTATATTGTTGTGTTTCAGATATTTCTAATAGTATTTTAGAATCTGATGTGTTTGCCAAATAGAGTCCAAATACATCTACTATATGTATAACCAGTGCTTGTTCCACAAAGAAAAGGTTTACTGAGAGCTCTGAGTTTGTGGGAACTGTATGATATCTTTTGGAAAGTGTAATTAGAACTTTTTTGAATATACACGTACGTTCCTTCCCAAGCTGTTATTATTGCTGATTTATGAGTATTATGCATCAATATATTTGCCAACGCAGTTTGATTCTATCATAGTTATATTGCCCTATGTTTACACATGTTTATGTTCCTTTACAGGAACAAAAGACTCTGTTAAATGAGTTCTAACTTTTTGTATATAATTAGTTATTGTTGATTCCGAAATCCAAAATATGATAGACAACATTAACGTTGTATGACCATACTTCAACTTTGTAACGGGTACACGAGCTGCGCTTTGCGTCTCTTTTCGCGATACGTGTCTGCATAAATTTTATTAATTAAAGTTCGGACTCGAAAAGTCACTTGTAAAATCGCGTAGGGCTTTTCGCGTGATTCGCGGTTTAGTTTATGTTTTTGTCGCTGAAAAATACTGCTGATATTGAAAGTAAATATATTTTATTTACTCTTCCCTGACTCGCAACGGTAGACTATGCAGCCACGCACTGGACCGCATAATCGCCAAGAGTCGTGCTTTACTTTTTATCGATAATCTTAATCGCTAGGAAAACTACACAGCCACGCAATGGACTGCATAATCATCACGGATTATTAGATTTATAATGATTTTAATTTCTGATTATAATCGCGCTAGGATAGTTTGGAAGACTACACAGCCACGCAGTGGACTGCGCAATCGCTGGACAAGGAAAAAAAATATATTTTACTCTTACTTGACTCGCAACGGTAGACTATACAGCCACGCACTGGACTGCATAATCTCCAAGAGTCGTATTTAATTTATCGATAATCTTAATCACTAGGAAAACTACACAGCCGCGCAATGGTCTGCGTAATCATCACAGTTTATTAGATTATTTCAATGATTCTATTTTGATTATTGTAGCGTTTGGAAGACTATACAGCCATGTAATGGACTGCACAATCACCACCCGCTACAAGTACGAGATATATTAAATAAATGAACTCCTTTATATATCTAAATAATGATTTATTTAGCTCAAGTAACAAAGCTCTCAGGTAACCCGAAAGAGAGTTTCAAGCTCCAGGAGCTAGCGAGAAAACGAATTTTCTGTGGCGGCGCAGCGCCTTTTATACCCGACTCGAGTCAGGAAAAGGGTTATCGCCTCCGCGTTGATTTTCTTGTTGCAATGGGTTAGTTTTTATGTCCTTTACAATCTTTAACAAATATAAAAACTGGTTTTATTTTCAATACCTACTTGTACTTTAAAGCGACTTTCAGAGATATTTTCTTCCTATCTCTTAAACTATTTAAAAAGAGTCGAACTTTTTCAGACGAAAGAAAACTCACTTGTGATTCAGGAAATAAAGATAACACCTCTGACTGCAAAAAGTCTCCATCTACTAAATGATTAACATAGCATATTGCCGATTTTGGTTGTTATTTAAAATACTTGTATCCGAGCATTATTTGAAATATCAATTAGGTGTGTGGGATTCAAGTACCTAAAAAAACATTTCTGATTCGAAACTATCGTACGACAAATATTACCGCATATTTCTGATTTTTGAATATCACTTTTATCTTGTATTTCAGTATTTGAATTGCATAGAATTTCATTTAGATCCACTTTGTCCTAACCAATAAAAAGATTTTCTTTTCATGAGTCTTCTTCGGATTCATCATCGCTGAACTTTTTAAATCTATTAGTAATTTTATTTTTCTTCATTTCAAAGTGCAAAGCAATGTAGCAAGGCTACAAAAAATTCTTCATCATTAGTCAAGCAATACTGATTACTACTACATTTATTTAGTTTCTTATCACAAACTGAACATATTCTTTCTTTTTGAAATCCAATATTTTTATAAAATTTTCAGAAATATTGAAACAAAAGAAAAATAAACAAATACAAAGTTACGAAATAGGTGGATCTAAAACCAGAAAGAATTTAAAGATTTTGTCGAGACATTATGATCAATTCACGATATTTAATATAGCAAAAACTTTGCTAAATAATGACTCAGATAAAAATCTTCAAATTTTAGATTTTGAAATGTTTGCCAAATTTCAGAAAAGTACAATTTATACTGATAAAGATAATGTCTGGGAGAAAGCTGCCTATTTTATTATTGGAAGAACTAATTTACATAGAGATACCAAAAAAAATACAGTAAAATGTCTTATGATATATTCCGAAGAAAAGAAAAGGCTGTTAAGACAAAATATTTTAATTATTAAATTATAGTGCCATTGATAAAAAGTTAGTTTTAGAAAATAGAACAAATGATTCAATGTAGGTAAATACAAATGATTAACCCCAAAACGAATGACCGATGATTGATCTTACTTCAGATGAGTACACAGTAATAAAAAACGAAACTAGTTGTAGGCAAACTTACAAAAGACCTAACATGAATGATGATAGTTTTACGAATGCAATTCAGAAATTTTTTCACACAGATAAAGAATTTCCAGTTGGATTTCCGCACATAACCAACAATATTGCTGGTATTTACCTATCCAATGATAGCCTTAACACTTTAAACTTTACTTATGAACTTGATAGTAACATCGTTAATTCTTTTTGCATAGTGATGACTGAATTTGCTAAGACTTATGATCAGAACGTACTAAACTTTGAAACTTTTTTGGTCAACTCGATCATAGATCGCACCTATATAAGCATTAGACACAGCATCTGGATTGCACAAAGTAATTTACGCTTTGTAGATAAATGGTTGTTCCAAGTACATTAAACACTGGTCATTATTTATAGTGTATATCAAATACAATTTAATAATCTATCTTGATTCTTTACACAAATCACCGAAAAAAGCGTGGATCAATGCATTATGTTCTTTTCTGGAAAAATATTACTTTCTGAAAGAAAATATCTGGGAAAATTGGTATTTATATGTTGCTACTGTAGATGTACCACTACAAATATCTTTAGATACAAAATCAGTAAACAAAAATTCCTCTTCTATGAAAATCACATGAACGAAGTTCGTAAGGCAATAACCACAATTTTATATAATTATGACTCAAGATCAAGAGACAGCAAGAGAAAACAATTAAGAACTTCCCTGTTAGATAACAAAGATCCCTCATTAAATATTAATCAGACTTATCCCATAAAAATTACAAATGCCATACGATTTCCAATTCACAGTTGATCTATTAACACCCAATTAATCATCATCCCGAATGAAAAATAACCTAAAGGACAATAGATAGTACAGCCATATGCGGAAAATAGTCAAAATAGGTACAAAAAAAATTCTCCAAAATCTAAAAAAAATGATAAAGTAAAAAATTACAAAAAAAAGAAAAAATTGGACCAAAACTCTGCTACGTTCTTGTTTGTGGACCTGAATTCGACTGAGTGCCGAGCATCCTTTCTAATAAGTATACATTAAATAACAACCAATATAATAGTTTTTATAAGAAAATTAAAATGAGCGTCGATAGATAGAAATCAAAGGTAAAGAAAAAAAATTGGGAAAGCTTTGGCGCTGAATCAGAAACTATCGTAAATGGAAGTTTTAAGACTATTTATCAATGAAAAGCTCCAGGAGGTGTGTTCCGATAGAAATTTTTCATCTCTTATAGTTTTATACAAGAACGGTAACCTTGGCGTTAGAATTTGAAGAAAATTCAAACGAGTATCGAAGTATATAGACATATATTACTAAATAGGACAGTTTTTTATTCAGCGCCAATCTTCTTTTGGCTAGATTTGGCAAAATTCCGCAAAAAGTGCCGATAACTAACAAACCTTAGTAAAGATTAGGCGCTGAATCAGAAACTATCGTAAATTTTTCGCAGAAAAATACCAAATTAATTTTTTCGAAGCCTGAAGCGATGATAGGGCTGAGAAAAAAATGAAATAAAAAAATTGCGCTTTATGCTGTATCTCACATATAAACTGGTATTTATGGCTGAAAAATTTTTCCATAGAACCTATTCAACGATATATTTACTTGAATGAAACATGAATTTATTCCTACTCCCTAAATTTTAAAGCATATTGTTCCAAAACACGTACTTTTTCTATTCTTTGAAATTTTTTCAAGGATGCCATTTGTTATCCTTTTAAATATGCCATTGATGATGTTTCTAAGCTGCTTGTTCTTTATTTATTTATTTTCTTGCAGTATTTATCAGTTTGCGAAGAATCTAAAAATCTTGGAAACGCAATTAATTTGGAAACACAAGTTGTACCTCCAGTGTATGAATTAGAAGAAAATGGTTCAGTCAAAGGTAAATAAAATATTATTTTTATTTTGTGTCAGTACTCAGAAATTTGGACGCTTATATGTTTATGGTTATAGGTAGGCCTTCAACCTACTTTTATTTATTTGATAAAATGCATGCAAAGCCTTAGAATTTATTTCTGCAGAGGAAATAAGTTCTTAGAGTACGTATCAATTTATAGCTAGTCTAAAATATATAACAAAAAATAAATTTATAACGACTTCGAGCTATGGTTCACTCAGAGGAAATTCCATTCATATTCATTAATATAAGATGATCTGTTTTTCAATTCTATATACAGACAATAATAGCACAATCGGACTTAATGAGTAAGAAACTAAGGGAACTGATCCGAAAATGAAAAATATTTTGAAACTCAATATGCTATAAAATAAAAATTTAATAATGGTAATATATTCGGAAATGAAGATAAATACAAGATAAATGCAATACAAGATAAAATTTTTAAGAAAAGCAATAAAACCGTTTCCATCTTTCGCAATTTCACGACGAAAAAAAGGACAAGTGGAACCTTCTTGGTATATTCCATTTCAGAGTTTTCCCCAATTACATATTCCCTATATTTTATTAGTTTTTATTTTTAATGGATATATATATAAACATAAATCGTAACTTATGCGGACACTTACTTATATAAATAGTCAAGTTCTGGTATTTCTGAAACGATTTTTACTATGCATTGTTACTTTCTGGGATAAATGCGTCTTTCTGGGAGATCCCAGGAAAAAATAGATGGATTGTCATTTTCTGGGATATTCTGGTGCGTATCACAATATTTCTTTAGTAAAATTTTCGTATCTTAATACATAATAGCGACCGGAAATAGAACATATATATATATTCTATTTCCGGTCGCTATTATGTATTAAGATACGAAAATGTTACTAAAGAAATATTGTGATACGCACCAGAATATCCCAGAAAATGACAATCCATCTATTTTTTTCTAGGATCTCCCAGAAAGGCTCATTTACCCAGAAAGAAACAATGCATACTGAAAATCGTCCCAGAAATACCAGAAATGACTATTTATATATATGTATGTAAATTAAAATATTCCAATGCGATGTACGTCATCTTTTTGTCTTTCAAAACACTTTTAGAAGAACCTGTCCGGCTTAAAAATTAGGAAAGAAACGTTTTTAAAGCGTATTTAATATTGCGAAAATTGTCGAATTCTTCTTGAGCAGTCTTGATTAATTATTTCTAATCATCGTTTGTTTTACATCAGTAAACGTTTTAGAATGATTTGAACTTTGAAAACTAACGTCAATAATAGTCATTATAATACTAGCAACATTAATAATAATACCATAATAAATTGATGAATTTATTGTTCCTTT
>UELU01113329.1:0-12765 GCA_900490025.1 Megastigmus dorsalis | reverse complement strand
AGTCAGAATAGTGGAGGTTAAAGAGAAAGTGAGTTTCCGCGTTTTTTTCCGATTTTCATCAAACATTACAAATACATTCTTTGTCAAAGACATATTGAAGGGGCGTGAAGTGGCACAAGTGCTGTCACCAGAGTATCAAACTATAATGTATTTCGATACTAATTCGTAAAGCAGGCGATTCTGGCACGGAGGTTCACCTACTTCGCGCACACGCGTCGAACGATATTAACGATATAATTTACAGCTAAATTTTAGACCTCATATAATTTATCGTTCATTTAATTTTTAGTTGTACAGTGCCACCGTGTAAATGACTTCAATTTAGAATAATTTTTTTTGCCTAGCGGGCCGAAAGTACCACTTTCCCGCCCAGGGCGGGTTTGAGACAGTGGTAATTTCGGCCTCGCTAGGCAAAAAAATAGTATACACACCATGGGAAGTAAACAAGAATGCCTCAGATCGCATGTTTGTCACCCGAGCCGAAGGCGAGTTCCATGCGAATTTCCATGCGATCTGAGACCATTCTTACTTTTCCTCCCTAGATGTGTAATGTACTATTTTGCCTAGCGGGCCGAAAGTACCACTTTCCCACCCGGGGCGGGTTCGGGTTTGAGACAGGGGTAATTTCGGCCTCGCTAGGCAAAAAAATAGTATACACACCATGGAAAGTAATCAAGAATGCCTCAGATCGCACGTTTGTTACACGCGACCATTCTTACTTTTCCTCCCTGGATGTGTAATGTACTATTACTTAAATCAAATCAAATATACAAGATCTAATCTTGACAGTTGGAATATGTCATCAATTATTAACAATTAAGAACATTCAAATAAAATCAATTTATTTGTAATTGATAAGTGCCATAATTTAGTTTTATACAATGAACTTAATAGCACCGTACGTATGTTCAGATCTGTGATAATACAACAAAAATTAATTTGTTTTGCTGTGCCACGCTCGGTGCAATGGGCGCGATGGCATATACCCTCGCATATAGGGGTTACATCGGTGCGCTACCTCTTCGTCCCGCATGGTACGCTAATAGTTGAACGTTGGAATTGGACTCTGTTTCCTCTCGCAACTGTTGAATTTGCCACTTCGTGGCTCTCCCCTTTGTATAAGATTTGAATTTCTGAAAATTCTCTTAGGATTTTACATTATATATTGACTTATTGGCGAAATTACAATTCGATTAGCGCATAGTATATCGTCGAAAAATAATCGCTCTTTTATTTACTAAAGAAAGTCGCGCCTGTCCCACGCATATATATCTATATTTCTACATGTTACGTTGCCCGTACCGACGGCGGCGACGATTATTTATGTACATGGATATACAAATAATCTGTGTTCGCCATTGCGCGTTACAGAGACCGGTAGCGATTTGAATTTTCATCCGCGCTCGGTATTTTTATTTAATAAGTGAAAGTGAAGTAATGGAAGGAATAGAAGAGGCGGCGGCAGTAAATAATTACGAGGAGGTTCATCACGAGGATACAGAGGAATACGGAGATGCAGTTAACAATCCAGATGGACCGCCAGTGAAAAAACACAAGTTCATGAAAAAATCTTTACGACGGGCTCAAGGTCGTACCTACCATGTAAACGGCCGACATGGCATTGTAACGTAAGTTCTTTATTAGTATTTTAGTATTTATTAAACCAGAAATATAATTAATCTGGTTACAAAAGAAAAACTTAAAACTAAATTAAAGCTAATAAGGTACCTATATTGAAACATATTTGAAGGGGGTTACAGTTCTCATCCAATTAAAAAAAATATACAGTAAATAATCATTCACTTATTTATTACTTAAGTGATCTGATATATTTTTTACTCGAAATCACTTTTAAAATTACTATTTAATAACATTAAATAATTAAATAAAGTTAAATCTGAAATAACCTAAATGTACGTATATTGAAACAGTGTTTGTGCATTTTATACAGGTGTTCCAATTTAATGCCCCTATTTTGAAACATCATTTCCCCGTGTAAACAAATTGTTTTTCTATTTTTTTTTATTAAGTATGATAAAAAGTGGCTAGTAGGGAGTATAATAAACAAGTTCAAAGTAATTTCTTTATAATTTTTATTAATAAATAAACGAAAATATCGAACAATATTATACTTCACTAGATTTTAATAAAACTACTAGAACATTTGTATATATATTAATTTTTTAAATAAAACATCAGTCTTTAAATAATTTAAATTAAGTATACAATATTCTACTTTTCTATTTTCATTTTTTTTTGTATTTCTTTCATTTGTAATGCTATTTTTTTTTCTTCCTGCAAAACTTTTTTTCTAGCAAGCTTTTCCTCTTTCTCTCTTTTCTTCTCCTCTTTTTTGGCAATCATATCCTCCTTTATTTTCTTTTTCTGTTGCTCTTTTTCTTCTTGCATGATCCATTACCGCTTGACTCTATTAAAGATCTTTTTTTTTTTTGGTAAATATTCTACTGGTAATGTGAAGGCTTTTGCAAAATTGTCGTTGATCTCTATTAACAAATTAAATTTTGAAATAAGTAATTTAATCATATAGTTTATTATATCAAATATTTTATTCAGTTTAATATACTAACCTGGCTGTTTAAGCATTCCAACATTTTCTTTGCAAAGTTTAACATCCTTTTGTTTATTGTCAATTAAGTCAGAAACTTTGTTTGGAATTTTGTTTTGCTGGTTTTCATTCAAGATTTGACCAGTATAATCATTTAAAGACTCCTGAATCACTCGTAAATCAAAAGGCAAACTTTTTCGGGTTTTGGGCATAACTGTATATTACTCTCGTCGCAGCTAAATACTCTAGAAGGATGAATATCAATTAAATTCTTGCTTCTCAAATAACTTTCAACCTCCTGAAACCATTTTCTTAAATCTGCTTCGCTTACAGAAGCTCTATTCAGATTTAGATGCTGAGCAGTCCTTGTAGATAAATTGGGATGTCGTTTATAAAATCCTTCAGCCCACCGTCGACCAGGACGATCATTTGAAAATGGATTTTCTCTCTTGAGATTTTTCATATACAGTTGTACACAATCCAGTAAATCGTTTTTCGTTACAGGGTACCCACGCTCTGCTCTATTAATTATCCAATTTACTATGTCTTCTTCTTCTTGTACAGATAAAATAGTACGTGCACCACTCTTACAAGCAATTTTTTCTGGATTATTCTTTTTTCTTAATAATGTGGCTGGAGGTACACCGTACGAATTATATACTTTTCTCAATGATATTCCTTCAGAGACTGCTTGCAAAGCACGTTTAACGTCACCTTCAGTGTATTTTCTATATTTTGTACCTATTTTGCTCACATTTCTTTTTAATTCATCTTCTTTAACACAGTTACAAATATTTTTCTCACGCTTGGCACTCTCACATTTGATGGCACGTATCTTATTTACACATTTTTGTTTCTTTTTATTACTGATCATCTTGTTTTTATCCATACGCTTATTTTCTTCTTTTTTATTAGCTGGCATTATCTAAAAATATACTTAATATAATTTTAATATATAACACAAATGAAATAAATTATACTGAAACTTTTTGGTTAGCTTTTAGGTTACGCTTACAATTTATAAGAAAAAATATAAATTACATTTACTTACTCTCTTTTATAATTAATCTTATAATTAATCTGTATTTTATTGTATTCAATAAGTAGTTATGTCACACAAATATGTACTTAATATTACATTGAAAAACAGCAGAACCGCCTTCGCATGTACACCCTGTGGCCGTTGATTCTGTCCGAACAAAATTTAAATTGTCCAAGAAGTATATCTATATATATATATCGATAGCTATAGGTAGATATTAAAATGTTTTTAATTTTTCAAAATTTGTTCGGACAGAATCAATGACCACAGGGTGTACGTGTTCCAAACAGCGTACGTCACCGATAAAAGCATGGACGTGGATTTGAAACACCCGTTTCTGTGTTTCAATTAAGATACATTACACTTTTTTCTGTACCTTAATTGTAACACCTATTTTAACATAGTTCAATATATCAATAATAAAAGAGTTAAAAATCAATTTCGTTTGCAAAAATATAATATTTAAACAATAGTACACTTTCTAAAATGATTTAGATTTAAAAATATTAACAACAAACTTTAACATACACAGAGTCGGCATGATGGCGTCAGCAACCACATTTTACTCTTAATTGTAAGCTATACAAAAAAGATTTTTTTCATCGTTATAGACTAAAGATTTGTACTATTTTTTAATATGTGTATAAATTTAATTATTTTAATATAAGAATATATTTTTTTATACAGATTCATCATTGCAATAATTACAAATAGTACGTTACACATCCAGGGAGGAAAAGTAAGAATGGTTACAGATCGCATGGAAATTGTCACCCGAGCCGAAGGCGATTTTACTATTTTAGTACTTAATATTATTTAATAATTTAGCTATACAATATCAACTTGTTTCATCAAACAATTTATTTAAAGTCACTCAAAATATTGTTTCAATTTTCGTGCTTACGTAGACTGCGCGATCTTGACCATTTGCTAAGGTTATTTTACATAAAACAAACTGTTTTGAAATCTTAAACATACTTTTAATACGTAAAAAAAATATTTAATCTTTTTTAAAAATTATTTTGAATGTTCGTAAAATTCGATATTTATAAACGGGGAAAACTCATTTTTCCTTTTTTCCTCCGCTAATCTCACTCATAATTAATGACAGTTGTCAGGTTAACTATTGTAGCACCTATGTAGGTGCGGTTCATCACGAGGAAATTAATATACTAAGTCATCTATGTAATAATTGCGGGAGAGTTTTCTGAAACCATGAAAATTATATGAAAAGTGAGGGGAAAAATCAAACAACGATGAGACGAAATCTGAGTCCGCACAAGACGTTCAATCACCAGAGCAGTATCCGCGCTGGAGAAGTGGCACAGCCGCGAAGCTAACAGGTGTTAAATTTAAAAAAAAATTAAATTTAATCTTTATACTAATTAAAACCGCATATTATAAAAATTATTATAAAAGTAAAAAATAAATGTTTAGGGAATAGAAATTATTATTTAACAAATTGTATACAGATTCCTCTTACTAATAATTTTTAAAAAGTTTCAATATAATCTAGCACAAATTATAATGGCAAATTATAATATGTCGTTTTTTTTATTATTTATATTAATCAGCCCTAATCAAAATTATATAATTGATATACTATACTGACGTTAACAAGCAGGTAATATATATATATATATATAGGTATATAGTCATATATTAAATTATTTCCTTTAAACTAATAACATATTCAAATATATATTGAATTATACAATATAGACACGCGGTTTATTTTGTACGTCTATATAATCCGAGTAGAAATTGTAGTAAGGATGAAATCAAGCCCTGATCAAGGCTTTGATTAACCATATCTGGGCTTGATCAAGGACTTGGCAAGTCAATGATTAAGATTGTAACACTTTTCCTGTCAGTGCCTGATATGCGTATGGAATGATATAAATGATACATGTAAATCTTGATATACTAAAATCACGGCGCGCGGCCGCGCGCCACAAACAACTATAGCGTCTGTTGGGCTCGCGACCGTGTGACTATATACTTCTAATTTGCCATTTACAAAATCCCGAACCGCATATCTTTCAATTGAACGGCTATACCTAAAAGATGTGCATATCACATAAAAGATATCGTAAAATGCAATTATTTACAAAAAGAATTATAAATATCTATCCACTGAGTGCAAAGAAAAAGCCGCTCAAACTTTTTTTAGCCCCATTTCATCGCTAAAAAAATTATCTGTTTTCTAACGCCTTCTATAGTATGTGCTGTTCTTCTCACGCACTCTATAGTATATTTTCTTCTAATTTTTTCAATTGCGCATGCGCCACCGTAAGTCACGAGAGGTCCAAAATGCCGACCATCTTCGGCCCGCTGACCAGGCGACTATGCGCACTGAAAAGATGGCACGTGCGCAGCAGTGTAGCTCGTGAGAGACAACTCTCTAGACCGGGCCAAATTGGCGGAACCGTGGAACATGAATTCTACTGGAAAATATTTTCATAATTACGTTCATTAGATCCTGCAGAATAAGAAACTTCATGTTGCCACCGCCCAACTTGGTTACAATTTGTTTAAACAAATTATTTTTAAACAAATTAGTAAAAGTGATTTTTTTCATCCGAAAAAAATATTATTAGATTCGTTGGACCATTCTGAACAAAAAATGTCTTTAGTCGTTTTGTCGTAGGATGCGTTGTTTTCGAGTAAAAAAATTCCCAAAGTTTAAAAAAAAAATGCGAGTTTCCCGTTTATGTATAGGTAAGAAAAAAAAATTTTTAATTTAGTTTATCACGGAAACATAAACTTTGAACCTTCCTCTGTAACCTCCTCCCAAGCAAATTTTAAAACTGTTATTTTGCAATAAACAATAAACTCTCTCCAGTGCGAGCGCAATAGAGACAGTATATCTACATATACTGCACTGCACAGACTATAATACGCTCGCGCGCGCTATATTTTTATTCCAAAATATCATGTTGCCACTCATTTTTTAAAAATTTGCTGTACAGGAAGTTGTAGAAATAGGTTCAAAGTTTATGTTTCCATGGTGAATTAAACAAAAAAGTATACATGGCTCCAAAAAACAGAAAAATCGCATTTTTTTAAACTTTCGGAAATTTTTACTCAAAAACAACGCACCTACGACAAAACGTCTGAGGACATTTTTTGTTCAGAATGGTCCAATGAATCTAAAAATATTTTTTTCGAATAAAAAAATAAATTTTATTAATTAGTTTAAAAAGAAATTGTTTAAACAAATTGTAACCAAGTTGCGCGGTGGCAAAATGAAGTTTCTTAGTCTGTGCGATCTATAATGAACGTAATTATTACAAAATTTTCCAGTAGAATTCATCTTCCACGGGTCCGCAAATTTTGCCCGGTCTGCTCGTATAGCTGCTTTTCCTGTATTGCGCTGCTACTTCTTCACCTCGCATGGTACACTATTAACTCAGAGTATGATTTGGACTCTGTTTTCCTTTAGCCATGCCTTAGTTTTCTTTTTTTAAATTCATTGTTTAACGACAATTTATCGAGGATTTCAGACGCTATGTACATATACAAATATGTACAAATTTTCCCGATACAAGTCTATTCCATGAATATAGATATGCAAATACGTACAAAAAGAGGGTCAGAATTCATAGATATACAAACACGTCAAAATTTCGATAAATATATTCTCAACGTCGCGAGAGGAGAAATACCCACGAAACATGAGGATTAAGTTCGTTACACTATATTGATGATCAGAATTGAGACGCTATATATAGATATTCAAATACAATTAGAAATACAGCTTGATCTAAGAAACATTCAAGACCTTAAAAATGCATTCGGATATGCAACAATTAATAAAATGTGAATAAAAAGACACTTGCGTATATTATGAAGGTTTCAGATACAAATACATAGGCGTTAAGATCTTGTACTAATAAGCCAACAGCCCTTATCGCACCTAATATTATTATAAACATGAACAATCATCAGTTGAAAAAACTCATTCAACACCAAAAAGTTATAAGAATAAATTAACAGAAGATAAAAATATAGACAAGTATACTTTTGTATTGTAACGGGGTCCTGGCTAGGGGATGTGTAACGGCCAGGGCGACTTGCCCTGGCAGGATGATGTGCTACAGCTGTCTCGTAGCTACAATCCCTCGTTGCGGCGGGAGCTGCGGGCGGACGTTAGCCGCTTGTGCAATCGCACCTCCGTACAATGCCGGACCCTATTAACAACGCCGAGAGATACCTCTCTCGGCTTTTCGTGGGAGAGAGATAGCTGCTCTCTCTGTCTCTCTCACTCCTGGGAAATTCGCTGCTGAAAAGGATCGCGAAATCGCGAAACCGTGCGGCTTTTCTGGCCGTAGATGCCGGCCAGCTCGCCACGATCGGCGAGGGCGGTATTCACACGAGCGGGGAAACGGGATGCAAGTGAGGTCACGAAATGACACTTACTCAATTCAATTGTGTAACAAAAGATAAAATATATTCAGTAACGTGACTCTAATACACTTCGATAAATTCAAATACAAATTCGAACGCGACGAACGAGCCGAGTTCGCATACACGCGCGCAGACGATATTTCGGAGCTGCCACGAGGTTCGCCTCGTGGCTTACAAGCTCCGACGCCGCTATCCCGCTGCAGGTCACTCTACGACGAGTAACCTGTCGCAATCGCGTCACCGTCGGCCAGTGCGCGTCCGTGCTGGCTTTCACGACGGGCTTATTCATTCGCTGTAGTTTCTTTCAGCTGGTGAGAGAGTTCTGCTGGCGAATTCTAGGACTTTCTCGTCCTCGCCTACGGTTTGCATCAGCACCGCTCCGAGGCCTGTGTCACTCGCATCTGTTTGCACAATGAAGGGCCGTCCGAAGTCCGGTCTGTGCAACACCGGTGCGGATAGGGTCAATGCCTTTAGCTGTTCGAAGGCTTCTTGTTGTTCGTCCTTCCACTCGTACTTCTGGTACTTCTTTGTGAGGCGAGACAATGGTTCTGAAATCGTCGCGAAGTCCTTCATGAACTTGCGATACCACGAAGCCATGCCCATGAAGCGCCTGAGTTGCCTAAGGTTTTTCGGAGCTGGATAATTCTTTATCGGCTCTACCTTGGCTGGGTCCGGTCTGACCCCCTCTCGGTTCACCAAGACGTCCAGATACTTCACTTCAGGGCGGCAAAATACGCTTTTCTCGCGATTGATCGTCATTCCTGCCTCAGTGAGTTTCTGGAGTACGAGTTTGAGGTAACGCAGGTGGTCCTCGAATTCTTCGGAGACTATTATTATGTCGTCCAGATAAACGAAATCGAATGGTTCCATGCTTGGGCCTATGAGTTGGTCGCTGGAACGATGCTCCTGCGTTACACAGTTCGAACGGCATTCTCTTGAATTGGTATAGACCCATACCAGGCACTGTGAAGGCCGTGATGGGTCTCGACTGTTCCGTCAGTCTGATCTGGTGGTATGCCGCGCTGAGATCTAGTGTGGAGATGTATCTTGCTCGGCGTAGCTTTCGCTGGATGTGGTCCATGTGAGGTTGTGGATAGGCGTCCAGTTTTGTCACTGCATTGATTTCCGGAAATCAATGCAGAATCTGTATTTGCCGTTTTCCTTCTTCACCATCACAATAGGACTTGACCAGCTCCTGGATGAAGTTTCTATTATGTCCTTGGCTAGCACCTCGGCGACTGGCCGGTGCATCTCTTCCTCCACCTTCGGTGAAACTGGATAATACTTCTGTTTTATCGGTTTCGCCGTGTCAACTTCTATGTTGTGCTCGGCAAGGTGGGTATAGCCAAAGAGTTCCTCGTTTGATGGTAATACTTCGTCCAGCAGCGCTCCTAGCTGTGGCAGTTGCTCTTTGGATACGTCTGCCACTTCTATCGATGCCAGCGCGGCCACGCCACTTCCTATGGTGGCCACCTCTAATGGGGCGTATGCTCCGGTCTCCTTCAGAAGTAGCTGGTTAGTGTCCGGATCCAACACGGCTCGAAATGCTCTGATGAAGTTTACTCCAACGTAGCATTCTTCGTCGAGGCCGGGAAGGATCGCTACTCTTACCTCCTTCGTCAAGCCTTCTAGCTTGAAAGGTAAGAGTACGTGACCGCACAATGAACTCCTTCTTCCATCAGCCAGTCTGACCTCTCCGACTTCTGTCTGGAGGAGGCGTCTTTCTAGACTGGCTGCTATTTGGAGACCTACTGGACCCATGTCTGTGCTGGAGGCTCCTGGATCATAGAGCGCTCTGAGCCGGTAGTCTCCGATTTCCACCTGGAGCCACCATCGGGTTTCGTCTTCAGGATGATATTTTGGCCCTTTTCCGTCCCTTCTGGGAACTTCTGCCGGCAGCTGTGAGACGTTATCCTTCTGGATGTGCCCACGCTCTTCTGCCGGGGCCTTTCTAGGTCCCGGCCCGGCAGGTGGTGGGGCCATGGGTTCGGGTGGTGCGGTAGAGACCCCCTCTATCCGCCCCCCGTCCCGTTTCCCGAACAGTCTGGGCAGTACTTCTTCATGTACCACAGCCTACCACAGCCGTGACAGCGTAGGAGCTCCTTGGGGTCGAACCTCGGGCGTTCTCTGCCCTTCCTTTTCTCGCTGTCTCGGCGTCGCCCTCTGTTTGTTTTCTCGTCCCTTCTGGGCGGGCTTCTCCTTCTGGAGTGGCCGTCGGGTCCTTTCGAGGTGCCCGTTTCTGCCGTGTTCCGGCTTTTCTCCAGGGCCGCCTGCAGTTTGGCATCCATCAGCTTGGATATCTGTTGGATCCAGTCTGGTTCGGCGACGCTCGGCGGCGTTACGGCAGCTGCTGCCACTTTGGCGTCTGTGTTCGTCGTAGTTGGCCTTTTATATGCCATTTCCGGGCATATCGAAGTCTCTGCCTTAGGCGACAATCTGAAGGCTTTCTCGCACTCTATTGTCTGTTCTGCGTCCGCAGCTAACATGAGGAGTGTGTCAACTGAGTCACATTCTCCCCTCTTCACTTGCCGTTATAGCTGCGGCAGCATGTTTCCATACAGCATGTCGAGCTGCGCCGTTTGGTCAGGAATTGGCTTCAGCTTCCGCATGATGCCAATCAGACATGTGAGATAGTTCCTCACTGGTTCGTCTGACCCCTGCGTACGGGCGTTGGCTTCTGCCGCCAGACGTTGCTGGTATCTCTGACTCGTGCCATACCAGCGTTGAGCTGCTGTGGTGAAGTCAGACCAGCTGCTCCACTTGTCCCTTTCATTCTGGTACCAAGTGGAGGCTGTACCAGTGAGGAGCTCTGCCAGAGCTGCCAACATTTCCTCGTCTGACACGTTCGCTGTCGCGCGGCAGTCTTCTACCCGACTGAGGAAAATGTCTATGCTCTGGCTCTTCTCGCCTGAGAATCGGACTTGCCATTTCCTGACAATACTGCCGATGTCTCTGGGAGCTCCGGAGGTTCGGCTCCGTTGAGAGCTTCCATTACCACCCCAGTGGCGTGTGTCGTTCTCGCGTCTGCTGGGGCTGGGTCCTCTCTGTGAGGAAATTGGCTCGGGGCCGTGTCCGGCTGTCTCCTTGGCCCTTTCGTTGGCCGGAGCGCCTCTGTCTTGGGCCGTTGTTGCGTACACATTACCGTGCCTTGTGTCGTCTAGGCCTCTGCCGGGGCTTATCGTTCGCTGCCCCGATTGGTCGCTTTGTGGCACGTTTGGATGGAGGCGGGTGCTCTCAAACCCTGTCCTCGGTGAGCTCGTCTCTTCAATCTGGCTCGGTATGTTGTCGTAATGACAGGTGAAGGTGTCTTGAAAACCGACTTGTCTCGTCCTTTCAGGCTCCACTCTTGTACTCGATACTGGTGGAGCTCGAGACATATCTTCGACTTTCTCTGTTAGGGTCCGGACCTTTATAAGGTCTGCCAGACACAACGAAAAGTCTAGCGGAACCTGGAATGCCGAGCCGTCCGTGGCAGTCAGTGTGAGCCAGTCGTGTCTTCGTGACTCATGACTGGTCTCACTGCCGTCTTCTTCGGCGTGCCATGCGTGCTCACCGTTGGAGGGTTTAGCCATGGAGCTGTGGCGTTGAGGTTTTCGATTACCCTCCTATCCGATGCGAGCTCTTCCGGCAAATATGGGCCAGGCATCTGTGTGCCATTCTCTGCGTCCTCCTGTAGCTCTCTTCGGCTGTTAATCAACGTGGAGCGTTTTTCCCTTTGTCGCTGTATTGGATTTTCCGATTCCTGACACGCTACGAAGTCCTCCGCTGTGTAGTTGCCCAGCAGCTTTTCCCAGCCGGGATCCAGAACCGGTGAGCTCTAATGTCTCCAGATGCTCCTGGAGCTCACCGTTATTGAGGTTGAGGATGTACTCCTCAACCGCTTGTTCCAGATGCTCTCCCATATCTGGTTTTCTATTATCTGTCTTCTTTCGATTTTTATCTTCCTTTCACACTCGCCTGAGTCTCTTGGCGACTCTTCGCTGGCCGTGCGCAAGAGTTTTCGTCTTCAAGGAGCTCTTTCTTTAAGCTCTTCTGAGCTGTCCTTATAAGGACTTTTAGAGCCGCCCGTATAAAGGAACTCGTATATCGGGTGGCGAGAGCTAATCGAAGTTGTCGGTTTCCACCTCGCTGGTAGTCGTCCCTCTGCGATCTGTGCTCCGGGGGAAGGAAGCAAAGAAAGTTTCTCAAACTCCAAGATTTAAATTCCAGCGCTACATTAAAAAAAATGTTGCAGCTGGCAACGTTTATATTTATTGATTATATCATGCATTAATTAAGAAATATTACAATTGATTTTCACTCTTGCAAATTATGATTTTAGAATAAGAATATATTGACATATCAAACAAATTTACAAATGATTTTTTTTTTGTAATTATAGAGTTATATTTATAAAATATCTCCACCATTACTTACGGTTTTGAATTATTAATTTCGATATTGATTTCTTAAAATATTTTAGAATCAATTTTTAAATTTTAATATTTAAATGTCCAGCGCTACATTTGATAAAATGTTGCTAGCAGATGTGACTTTTAATTATGATTCCACCGCTACATTCTGATATATGGAGTAGCTGACAATGTTTAAACTCTTGAGTTAAACATTAATTATAATAATAATATTGTAGTTGACTTAATGACTTTTAATTATTAACTAAAGACATGAATTCATTAATGTGAATAAAAGATTATACAAATTTTTATTGGTATAATTATAAAATTATATTTCTAATATGTTGCAACTA